>DWQX01004744.1:0-14363 GCA_018245475.1 Pharmacophagus antenor
ATATATATATATATATACATACATACCCAATTTTTATGTTAATTTTAATACATTTGGAAAAAGTTGTTGAAATGAAGATTATCTTTACACATATCTCACCTGTTTAATATGTAAAAAATATTACCGAACACAAAACAATTAAACTACAAATTCATTAATCGTGAGAAAAAATATCAGAGAGATTGTGTACACTTTTACTTTCAAAACATTTGTATAGTTCTTTAATTGTTTTGGTGTTCTAATGTCACACAGATAAGAAAATCTGACCACAAAGACGCTTGAAGGACGCAGTAAATTATTAATGTTAGATTATTATATTATCATAATAACATTTGTAAGTGTTGCGTTTGATAGATAAGGTTAGCGTAGTAAAGGGCACTAGTGAAAATATCAAAGGTCGCAGCTACAATATGAATAGCTGTTTTTTATTATATAGACAGAGTAAGCAAACGAGCGAGCGGTTCATCTAAAGAAGAGTGATCACCGCCGCTCATAGTGAACCGCAGTATTTGGGGAATCAGCGTTACATCGTAGACGTTTAAGAAAGGAGGAAGCTGTTTTCCTGAAGGTCCTAAAGACATCGGTCTGAAAACACCGCCGGTAACAACTGATTCCATAAGGTAGTTGGGCATGGTAAAAAATTGTTTGATTTAAAAATATTTTCTAGTCGTATTTGCTTAGTTGTGTTTTCTTTTGAAGTGGAATCATGAGTGGAATTTAACCCCATTGATTATTTAAGACAATATATATTAACAAATTAAAACGTTATTACATTTATTCTAGTAATATTTATTGAGATAACATTGTTTTTATCGCGTGGATGAGGTTAATAGTTTTTGATATGAGTGTTAAAGGTGAGCAAAAAGCGCATGCTTCCCACATGCTCAGTTCAAAACTAGTCAACACAATTTATCACTGCATATCTGCCTATACTCGCAATATGTGCAATGCTAGACAAACCATAACGGAATGTTATGCGAGTTATTTAAATATATATATATATACATGTCATGCTAGCACATATAAAAAAGAACTATTATGGGTTCGATATCGTACATGCAATATTATTTTTTTTGAAAATAATGGTTAAACTGTTGGCGAAACAGTATTACACTCGTAATTGTTATAATTTTTACACTAATGTAATTATTTTCAGATAGAAGAAATTTTTTTAAACATGTGATTAAAATTTTCGCAAAGAAAACTAGTGTGTCAATGAACGTATTATTGTTAATAATAAAAATTTCGTGTGATAAACGTAAAATACCTGAAAAGCAATAGTATTGAACAGTGTAAGCATTATTCTCAGCGGCAGGCGGGCCTTGTAAGATTTGTGAGCCCATAACCTGTGCGCCCCGGCGGTGATGCCCAGACCAGACGACAGGTACAGGATGATCGCTGGAAATATCACGGAATTATATATGGTAAAATTGTTACCTTCAATTAAATCGATTCTTTCTAAAAACAATCGAAATACATTTCAAACTAAAAAATCTCGGAATCATACTTGCCATTTGGATAATAAGATGCTATACCTATAGACACATACTACACAGATACACAGGTACATGTGTATCTAATGTCTGTCCTTTTGAGGGTTTAAAACAATATAAAAAAAATGTCTTGTGAAAAATATATTATGCTATTTACATCAAAAATATCTTTGACTTAGGAAATGTCACGCATTCTACAAAGTGCAATGTATTTTGCTAAAGAAATGTGCACAAGCACTGTTTTCTTCGACGTTAAAGATCGAGCCTTTGACTGAAATAATTGGATGTTCATCTTTTGCTTCTAAAAGTAACACAATAACAACTTTTGTGTGCTATTTTAGCAAAGTTTGGCGCCTTCTCTAGTTCATTTATATTTGATACTTTTTTTAAATGACGTAATCATTATTTTATATGATTATTTTGATTTGTCAGTTTCAGTATATAGTAACAACCAACGAATATGATGATTATATGTCACAAATTAATTTATAAATAATTTTGTTATGTACTAATGGATGCATTAAGCTTTTTTATAATTACACTTGGCACCATAGCATCCGAGAATAATAATTTCGTATTAGGTTATCTTGCACTCCATAATATTTTTCACGTGTACATCATCACCAGACTTGGTAAGTCTGGAGGCATAAAGTAAAACGACAACTACAAGTGTTACAAATATTACCTAATATTATATGTTGGTTCATTAACTACATATAGGAATATTTGCACCTCTTTTAAAAAAAATGTCCCGAAATTTACAGTAGGTATCTCAGAGTCACTTAATGGCAGCTTCCATTACAGTTTATGTTTCAGATAGTAATAATACGTTTTCAGCCGAAAATAAAACTGGTGGTACTGGGGTAAGACGACATTTACATTTTTTGAAATTATCGATATGTGCAGATATTTGTAAGATCCAGAATCCATTTACTATCAGGAATCTTGAGCACTTCTTGTATCAAGTATACGAAATTGATCTATATTTTTATTGAAATGCTAGAAGGCCTTATTGACAAGGACTTCATTTATCAAAATATTATATAACTTTGTAAAGTGAGGCGGCCAAACGTTTGTTCAGATTTATGTAGTATATAAGTAAATTAACATCAGTTTAGGTCATTTGTTAAAATTATAGATTAAGATATGACAGGGCCAACACGTACACTGCGCAAAGCCCTTAAATATAATTAGAATAAGAAAAACTTTGTCATATTTAACTTACCGAATAAAATTGTAAACCACATGGCCTTAAAGAAGAAGAGGAATGCACCATACAGCCCTGCTAAATGTAACAAAGCGAAGAGTATGACATTCCTCCATACTATTTCCCATTTCCTTTTCTCGGCGGATGGAGGGACTTGAGCGTCATCAGTTTTGTTGGCATCTGTTTCGAACAATGCCCACGATTCTTCATTCTGTTGACCTTGTGGGGGCATCTTGGAATAACTGTAATAATAATTATTATTTAATTATATTTTAAAACATTAAATAAAACTTTACAGAACAGAATGTTTAACATTTTACCAATAGTTCAGATTTAAATCTTTGGGTTTGTATTTATCAGGCGTGTGTCTGTTTGTTGTGTTTTAAAAAAAATGTCGATATAATCGTACTCGAGACGGACTTTATAGTCGACTTCATTACCTCGTTATTTATTTATGCATGGGAACATCAATAACATTCAAAATACTTAATATAACAATCTTGTGTTGTGATGTAAGTACCACTTATAGAAGTAAACAAATATATAAATAGTTACCGTCCCTGTCTCCTTTCATTATTATAATTTTATAGTTGGTTAGTTATTTTATTCTAATACATTTTTTAACAAAACAATAGACACAAGTAATAACCAATTTTAATGAAACGGAAAGGTAAAATAATCTTTACTCTTCATTAAAAATGTATTTGACATTAAGAGAAAAAAAAATAAGATGTAATTTTTCCTGTCACGTACCAATTGTTTAGGTGTACTCATTTTTAAATGCTAGTAAATAACTTCAAAATATTACACAAGTAGTTAATAAATAAAAGTTCATGAATTTATTTAATTTTTCTTCTGAAAGTAATAGACCGAATTGCTTTTTAATCGCAAACTGGAAAGATATGGACCTTCGAAACCTTCGAAATATATCAAAGTGATACACAAAGTGAACACGTTTTATTAGAAAGCAATATGCACAAAAGACGCATACAGTGGCTCCCGTACAGCAGTGCTCACCTGAAGTACAAATAAATATTTGTTTTGAAAAATACTTTACTACTTTACTGCATTATATTATCTGCTTTATATTTTTTAATCTAGGCACTTTAATCGCTTTCCGTGACTGCTTGTACTAAAATTATTCTGTAAAATTAACACACTAGAATTCAAAGTCAATTCTTAAAATTTTGCTAACATTGTAGTTAAACGTGCTTCGAAAGGAAAATGAACAACCAAGCACTCAACTAAATTGGCGCAAAATATATTCTAATTATATAATTACAAAGCATGGATAAATAATAAAGGTTATTAATAATTTTAATACTTATCAATATTACGACTTATTGCTTCTAACTTCCGTGTACGGAATATACAAATGCACAAAGTACACAGAAACGGTTTACCTTTCACGTCAAGTCGCACAATTTAAATACTTATAATTATTACTCATTAACGTTTATACATAACTTTTAAAATTCAAAGTGGAAAAACGATGATTACAATAATCAGCACTGCATTAACATATTTTAATGTTTAAATTAGCTAGTAGAATATATTTTTCTGGTTTGTTTAATTACTAATACTAGTAACTAGCCACGGCTTCATTCATTTGATGTTTCGCCATTTTAAAAGTACATAATGAGAAGAAATATGTTACAGTTAGTATTTTCAATTTATTGAAATTGAAAATAAAGAGTGTTTCGGTATTATAATGTTATATCTATACATAGAATAACATTGTAACTAAGCCGAATCTGTACATTGAATATTTTTTGGAAATTTTAACTGAAATGCACTTTCATGAGTATGTACAAACGAAAACATTTTTTTTTAATTTTTTGTTTGTGTGCCTCTGTGTCTTTTACCGTGATTTACGCACGAACTACTAAACAGATTTTTGTGAAAGTTGGGAGGTAAGTCACTTATTTTAAAGAACAACATTTAGAATACTTTTTATGGTGCAATAATTAAGGGTTCCTACGGTAGAATGGGAAAAAAAATATTATCCTCGTACTGAATTATTTACAAAATAGTAATATTATATAATATTAAAAAGATTATCTATGGATTCAATTTTGGTTACTATTTGTCTCAGAGAAAGTAAACATTCCCATGGGGTTAAGAATACTCTATTTAGTTTATCAAATTTCAACTAGATGGCGCCATCAAAACTTTCATTTTAAGATTGTATGAATGTAATACAATGAAAAAATCCTGGGAAATGAAAGAAAGTTCAGTAAAAAGGCAAAATTCATTAATTGACTGTTAGGCGGTACGAAGTTCGCAAGGACCGCTAATCTAAGACTTTAGTGAGTAACTTGTCAAAATAAACAACATACATATAAAGTTTTAATTAGCTGTACTCTCTAACAACTATTGCTACGTACCTCTATTTATTGAAAAGCATGAAAATATTATATATTCAAATTAAATATAGAAAAAATCTTCATGTTTACGCTGCGCGTGTACAGATTAATTTTTTCAAAGCCAAGCATAACTTCTAAGCATTTTTTTTAATGTGTACACTACGATCACAAATGACGGGACCGAAACAAATAACATCGCTAAAATTGTCACGGTTTTTTTTCTACTTATCAATTTACAATTTTTTATTTCATAACGAGGAAAAAAGTCTGCAAATACCACTTAAAATTATTTTTAACTTTATTCTTCAAATTATATAGTATTAAATCGTTTGGTATTCATATCAAAACAGTAAAAGGTACATGTTAAAGTTAATATTAAAAAAGTAAGTCTAATAATAAATGAGGTAAACTAGGAACTATAACAGTTCTTGTGCTCTATTAACTGCCGGAAATAGTGTGCGACACTTTGCTTTTAAACCCTTTTAAATCACGGAGTAGTGATTTAAAAGTGAATAATATGGACTGCCATACATATAATATGACAATCTTTTGCCCATAAATATTAACAAGTGTTTACTGTCAGCAGATTAAGTTGTAAAAAATTCCATTGACGTTTTTTTTTGCGTTAAACCGAGTAGATTGCACGTTATTTACATAAAACCTTTTAATAGATTCGTGATTGACGTTAATTATTACACATGTGTTTTATAATGTACCATTAGCCATTTATCAAGTAAGATATTAATATGGTGGGAGTCAATACATTTGAGTTGAGGTCAAATTACATTATTGGATTTGTTTATTTATAATTATAATTTGCGTAATTTTTAATATTTATAACAAAATTTAATACAGAAATTTAAGAAAATTTTTACATTTTAATAACATTATAGGTTAGAAAAATTAAAGACAATTATTTTTTAACTGAGGTCAAAAAAAAAAGAGCTACGTGGATACGGATATCCCCGAATTGAACGACAGAAATTTCTGTGCAATTGCTAGATGAGCCTGTTTTTAAGACTCATTGCACTAGCATTTTAATGTCGGTAGAATCACACAGTTTTCTAAATTTGTGTCCAGAACTTATTTGTAATTTTTTATTCCCCTCGTAATTTTTTTTACACATTTTTTTGGTTCTGAACGCATATTCATATTTTATATTCATTTATATAGTTAAAATTATTTCGCATTACAAGTACGACTTCTGAACGAATTATGCACGTTATTTTATTGACTTGACTGCATTGAATTGTCGATATATATATTTCAAACTAAGAACGATTGTCTTGAGAATATTTTAAATGTTCTGCATACTCAACGATTACGTCCAGTTAACATTAATATACGATTTTAAATTTATTTCAGTTTAAAGTGTAATAAAGAACTTACGATTTATGTATTAAGATGCGTTCATCCTTAGCATACGAAAAATGTTCTGAATCTCAAATGATGACGTCAAATTAACATACATTTGCAATTTTAAATTAAAATACGAGCAAGCTTGTAATTTTATGTCAGTTACAAGTGCTAAGTTGAATTAGTATTGAGATATAGATGTGAAATAATACTCTGTATAGTTCGATAGTAATTTTCAAATCTGATACAAATTAACATTAATCTCTTCAGGGACGATTTTTAATTAACAAAAGATAAATATGAGTAAATTTTAAAATGCATGTAAAACCTATTAATTTTATTTTTAGCGGTGGTCGAGTAAAGTAAGGTAAAGAAATATTAAAATATAATATGTTACGATTTTCATTTATATATAAATAACTGTAACGTAAATTAACTGTAAATGCAAAACTAAACGTCCACATACGTGGCCAAGGGCGTGAAGAGGTTAAACTTTCAAATTGTTACCAATAATTCGATATTTTTGATTAGATTCTTTCGCAAGCGATAATGCTTCATCTTTTAAAGGAGTCTATTGTCATAGAATGTACTATTTTATGAATATTTACTACCACATTAAAATAATTTATTTGAACATATCACAAAATTTCATATTAAATTACAGTCATTGACGTCTCGTTTTAAGATGATTTGATATTATAGGAAAGAGTTATACCGCCCGAACTTAAACAATGAAAAATTAAAATGAATTGTTTTCATATGTTGAATTAATCACAACGGCTATGAGGATAATTATTCGTTAGCAAACTAATTTGTATTTCTTTTAGCTATCAAAATAAATAAACTTTTTAGTGAAATAAGATACATACGTACAATATACTCTGAGGAATCAATAAAACACGCTACACATAAATATGTATGTCTGTAAGTACATCAACCTAGAAGGTCGCTTTCGTAAAAACAGAACGATAATAATGAATTTTTATGTGAATGTGATGGGATATAAAAAATATATTCAATTTATATACTCGTATACACACATCATCGAATTTATAATACGTGCAAGCGGAGAATCAGCTGATCGACAATTTTTCACATACTGAATTAAAGTTTTTTTTGGCATCTATAGGAATATATGGTAAAGTTCTAACCAGTACGATTCCAACGGTTACCATGAGTGCGCTATAAGGAACCCATAGATCTCCTACGGAAAAGATCGGTGCAAGGAATAAATTCCTAGTGTTCTAAATTTTGACTTGAAAACTTGGCCGTGGCGTTTGAGCCGCCGTTGGGCATTTTTACCGCTTGACTTCTAACACAGTGGATTCGTGCTTGAATTTGAGGCCATGTGTGTAATAGATTGGATGGTAGTAGAATTTTTCGAACCACACTCAACGACGACCTGCCGCCATAACAGTGTTGCTGTGTCCTGACATTCGTAAATTTCAGAGTCAAAGTTGTGGACAAGCACGCTGTATCATTCACGGTCTTATTGTCACCTAATATTATGTTAAACTGTAATTAAATGTTAGCCCATTCCTGATCTTTTCTTATTACAATTACAGAGGACCAGGAATACAGAGGACCCTGGTTCAATCCCGAAGCTACATAAATAAGTGAATTTGGATTATTTTGGTAATCTCCTTGGCTAGCTATCGTCTACAATTTCAACCTGTCGCCATAATAACATTGTTATATTTTTGCAGTCATACATGATGTGAGAACCAACTTATTCTGAGCTAGCCCACTTCATCATTAACAGTCTTATTGTCACTTAACATCATGAGACATTGCAGCCAAATGTTAGTTAAAAAATCCCTTACAACACGTTCTCAATTTTTTTAACAAGCATTCAGTTATATAATACCCTATTAACCAGTTAGCAGAGATAAAAATAGGTACGGGGTTTTAGACAGGTTTAGCAATCGATTGAAAATTGTTTGTCCAGATCCGGTTTTCGTACTTTTGTAAAGGCGTAGACGCATTTTCGGCTAATATGGCTAATATTATAGGAATACAACAGATCGATTCACTAACACACACAGACTATTTGCAATACGATCACAACTGTATATAGACGACTAACTTCTGAAATTTTGCAACATTAACCATCATAATACGATTGCTACTTACTATCCAGGTGTTTATTGCACAATGAAACTTGAAACAAGCTGTTCTCCTTGCACAATTTTTTTTTTATAATTTCACTGTTACTTTCTTAACGCGCAAAGTATTTTACTTATCGTGACATTACGGTTAGAGGGCATTCAACGAACGAAATGAAATTACCATTTTAATGAAGTTTATTTTATACTCGAAAACAGCAGATAAAAACACCTTTTTAAACTAATTTTATTTTTATTTAATATAGACCACCGACTCACGTTATCGGTTAAAGTTTGTAGCGTGTTACGTATTCTTGTTAATTAGCATTTGATTGCAGCTTCATATGGTTCAGATAAGTATTAGAATTCGATCAATTGCCTTCAAATAACTGGTTATGAAACAGCCAAAAATTTGTATAACCGTGTTTACTCATATTGTAAAAAAGAAAACAAACTCCTTGACATTAAATCATAATTCTTCTACAGATACAGTTTTGTACGTGTATCATAAGTAAGAAGCCGTCCTGTGCGCACATTATACAAAATCGTGTTTATGTGTACTATTTAATAAAAAGCACCTAAGTTAAGGAAATCGTTAACCATACAAACTTTTTCAATAGATGACAAAATTTCGTCATAATTTTTTTATAATCTGTCGCATATTTTGTGTGAAAAGCGAAAAAATCGGCTACCAATTTTGGTAAAGATTTTACTAATATATGATCGTGTCACAAAAACACCTTAGTGAAATAATGTTTGTACGATAATTACACGTTTTTTTTTTCTTTTTTTTCATCCGCAATGAGCTAACAACACTTGACCTCTGCCGTGACAATGAAATTATATATGGTAGACCATGCTCGCCGAGTTTACCCTAGCTCACACACTCCTAGAACACGGCAATGCTGATATGGGGGCATATTAATGGTGGTAACTAGCTTAATAGATTAGAAAAATTCTAACAAACATCTTAAGTATAATAAATTTTGGCAAAGGGTAGTAACTTTAAATAAAAAGAATTTTATTTTCAGATTTCATATTTTCGATACTGATAATGAAGTTTTATATTATTTTTACATCGGATTGTTATGATCTGTAGACGTACTCTAATGAAGCAATATGTCCAAAGAAACAAAGTTCGAGGAGGTTTTATTATGTCTAGTGATACATACATGTATATAGATCTATAATCATTTAATAGATTGCATATAACAAGGCCTTCATAACGCAACCCCTGTGTAACGTCACGAATCAATGCACACGCAGTTATTTCCACGACTATAAACACACTGATGCAACTTCACCAATTACCTTGTACTACGGACTCACTCATATACATAAATAAGTCCTTGAAAAATATTAACACAAAGAGTAAGTAATAATAATAATTTGTTATTTTTTTATGACTTTTTTAACTGTTTTATTTCGACATGTACCTAATCGTTTCTGAAAATTCAGCAACAATCATTGATTATATATTCTTTAATAATAAAAGAGAGAATTATCAAAGAAAATCACCTTTTGTATATCGGTCATTTGTTAACTGGCATAGGTGTTGGACAAAAATCAGTAATTTATTAAGCTAATTTTCGCTATAGGAATACTATCAACAGCTTTTTATACCTTTTAATAAATTAACACATCATTCATACATATATATTAAAAGACATCGAACTAAGCATTGCCTTGAGAACTTTTGTTACCATATTGTATGTAATTATTATTTTTTTTTGCCATAGAATGCTTAAATTTATTTTGTTAAAGCAATTTTTTTTATGTAAATTATTCATATATCCAACCGTAGCTTTCGCATTTTATTAATATAACGTAATGATTTAGGAGACGCTAGTATTGCAGTAGCGATTATATAATGAATATGTATTTTTAATGTCTTTTGTTTTTTTATTGGACATATTAAATAATTATTAAGTTCGTATAAAAAAGTCCTCGAGTAAAAGGTTGAATGTACAGAAAATTAAATTACAGTTTGATGACTAGCATGACACGTTTTTAAAAATAATTGCAACTTACTATTAAGTATTTTAAAAAATATTTATGTTGAATAATATTTTGTGTGGTGGTGCATGCACTACATTATAGTAATAAATACATGTTAATGAGATGTAGTACATTAGTTTTTTGTTCACTGATATGAAATTAAAATATAGAGTTGGCGTCTAGTAAAAAATGTATTCCTCACGGACGACATTACATCAACCATTACAAGTTTTTATATAATGATTTTGTAATTTTGTTTTATATAGAAAAGAAATATAAAGTTGCTATTGGTAATGTAGTTAACATAAATTTGTAGTGTGTGACCTGCATTGCACAATACTTAAGTTTGATCTTATGATGACGTTTTATACAATATTAAGTATCTACAACAAATTATTTAAAAGTAACTTGTATAAAATGACATCGTCCGTTTGATTTCATATTAGATTGATCGCATAATATATTTGAGAAACTGTCTAGGTGACGTGAATAGAGCGCCTGTTTGTAACTTTTATATTATGTTGTTATCAATGAGTCAGCGGTCACCTTCACCTAACATTCGAAAGATAGCCAGTGGCTGACTGTCGTATTCCGGTGTGGCAACCCTTAAATGTCATATGCATCAAATCTCTGCTACGATACTCTTTTGGTAATAAGTAAACATAGATTTTTAATTATACTATTTATAATTATAACAATTATTGAAATTTTAGTTGTGTGCTAATAAAATAAAAGATGATACTATTGAAAGAAATATAAGGTAAGGTTTATCAAATTTTATTATGTGATAAATGGTCGCGGATAAAATTGAATGATAACTTTGGGCGGGAACAATTGTCAATTGTGTGTCGCTTCGAATTCGCTCCGCAGCGCAAGTGGCGTGACACTGTTAGGTCGCGGGACACAATCGAACAATGATCGCGATTAATGGGGACGAGGGAGTGTGGACTTCAAGTTCTCTTTTATACGTTAATTTAATTTCTATACACTCAGCTATATATACCAATAACAAATTGTCTTATCGTTAACACTTGCACGAGTGATAGTCACCTGTATCAGACGAGAAGATTCGGTCAATTTTAAGTTTTGTTTTGAAATATCCAAATGAACCACATGATGACGACGTTATACTTTTAAAAAATTTAAATTATTTATGCACAAAAACTTGCAATGCAAATATGTTTAAAATATTACAAATAAAATATTTTATTAAAAAAACTATGGTATTAATTAATAAAATAATATTTTGTTAATCACTGGAACAAATTATAATATAACATGCACAGTAAATTGGTGAACAAGTAAAGAAACCTACCTTACAGTAAATTATAAAGCAACCATGAACTATTGGCACTGAAATCGTAATTTATAACAAAAATATTCACTACAAGTTGTGACCAGATTTAGTGGTCGCGAAAGACTGCGAATGTAAATTCGTTTAAAGCGATTTTATACATTGCCATTATGCTATTACGCCTGTAAAGATGTGCGGCGTAGACGTGTCGTCTCTCACGGTCCATTCGGAAAATGGAGCTCTTTGTATTATCACTATGAGATACGGAATAAATTTTCCATTAATTGATTAATTTTGTTTATAAATAGTAAAATAAAACCAATGTTAAGTACCGTTTTTTAAATAACATAAAACATATATTTTAATAAATATTTCTCATGTATATTTAATTCATTAAAACTTAGTATTTTGTCTATCTCCATCTTTTGAGACGTCATAGATAACTACGTTTTTTCCTTATTGCTAATAAAGACTAAACGCGTTTACGCACTTAACTACAAAAAATCTTAAACGAGATTCAGTATACAATGTACTATTAAAATAAAAATAAACTGTCTAAAATGTTGATGATTAATATGCTGGGCAGCATGAGGTTTAAGTTTCCTTTGATTAGATTTTTTTCAAAAAGCATAGAAGCGTAATAAAATAATGTCATTTTGTATACAAAACGGGCATTCCTATTCCTTTAAAAGTAATTCGGATTGAAGGGTACGCGCATACCCGTGTGTTTTAATCCAATGAAACGAACAGAATGCTTCACGGTTTGTCTGCTTCCTTGGGAGTCAAGGAATCTGTAGTATTATAGTTTTGCGAGGAGCCGTTACTTAGCAAAGCTTAAAAGTGTGTTAGTATTGCACGCATTGCAAAATAGTACACATTACAATATTTGTAATATACACCTGACGGACCCTCGCAAGGGAGATAAACTTCTTCTATTTTTCTAAGGGTAAGACGAGTTAAAATATACCGCGAATATACGCCTTCTACCCTGGTTTTTATCCTCATTTTGAGAACGTACCTACACAATCTGTTACCCCGAGTCATGGGGGCTAAAAAGATATCCGAAGACACAAGTCACAAAGGCTGTGAAGAGTTAGCAGAGGGGCGACATGCAACTCCTATTCCGAAGTAATCATACCGCCGTCGTATCTGTGGTAAAACAGGACTTAATCGCGGAGGGTACGGCGTCTCACAACATTGAAACTCCTCTCCAACCGCAACTACTCCTTCTCTCCGAAATTAGTAGAACGGCGTCTAGAACACCATGCACTTTCCCCGAGCCTACCGGCAAACATTCGGCAACACATCACATTGCAAATAGGATTCTAAGCCATTTTGTATAGACCAAGACCGCGAGGATTAATTTCGTCCATAACTTCCGGTACATGCTGATATTATATGTTAATTAGCTTTCGTGCTTTCCAATAATCAATTGCATTAATAAATAATAATCCGTATTGCACAGGAAGCAAAACTTTTGCCATTATGGCATACATAAAACTATTTTATTTCAATAATTGTCTTGTTTATTTAAACGTTAAATAATTAATATGCAATATGATATTTCTCTTTTAAATATTTGTTCGTCTCCATACCAACCTTGGTACGTGATTTGCAATTTAAATAATAACTTGTTTATTTTTTTTTTTATGTAAGTTCTTTTTGTTCATATAAAATGCACATGGTCGATAAACGTATTTTAAGTACGGAAGTAATAAGTCAGAGCGTGAATTTACTTTCCATCGTTTAAAAATTACCATTTGCTAAAGTACATTATGAAAAAGATACCGGTGATAGAAATAATACTTTTTATTAGTTAATAGACACAGAGATTCCTTATATATCTGTAGAATCTGTATCAAGATATGAGCAGAACATAACATTACATCTAAAGCCGTTATTTCTTTCCCTTTTTATATAAAACAACATGTTTTTAAAAACATTGTTATTAATGATGTATTTTAAATTATCGCACTAGATTAGTTTTATATAATAATGAGTAATAATCGTCACGTATCTAATACACAAACATTAACATATAATTTTCACAAAGAATAAGATCTGATAAATATTAATTTCTTGTCGAATTCTATTAGTTTCTATTTTTATACTTTTCTACAGTCATTCAGGGGTCATGACCCGCTGTCAATTTTAATGATTTTCAAAGTTAGTTTTTTCGTATTAACATATTTGAAAAAAATTATATTTTGGGAATGTTATTAGTATTAAACAATTATTTAATTGTCGTTAATTAAACTCGTTTATCGTTATGAGTTTGCATTAATGGGTTGTTTTTTAGTATTTTTAATTGAAACATAAAACAGGCAAAGGTAGAACATAATTAAAATATAAAACTAATAATTTTTAAACTTTTTGACATTGGTCAGAAATTAAGGTCTCCCGTTTTGTTGTTTTGCTTCTTCAGTGCAAATCCTTACAAAGAAGAGCAGAGGGAAATGTTATTGCAATACACTGCCGGCCAAAAGTTTGAGACCACCTTGAAAAAATTACAATATTCAATAAAACTCCAAAAGTTAGTGCTCT
>DWQX01004745.1:0-14356 GCA_018245475.1 Pharmacophagus antenor
TCGAATTGCACAACCGCTTCGAATACCTAGGCGAGTGCGAAGATGTGGACGATTACAGCAGCAGGATTGTGGAAACTGTCCAGACGGATGGGATAACACTTTTAAAGCCCACCAAACCAGCAAACCCAACAAAATCTCAAACCCGACACTCAGGCCGATGGAGAAGAGACGAGGAATGTTTCTGCGGTCCCCGGATGACGTAGTCTAATACAGGCAGCTAAATAAACAGATCTCTAAGTCTCTGACTCGCGACCTTTGCGAGTACAATATCAGTACCGTCATAGAAGCTATCAAGCGGAACAAAAGTTCCAAGGTGTTGGCGAGGGATCAGTCAATTGGACAAAGCTAGTTGACCAAACTCAAGATCATAGACGGTAGGATCGTGTGTTCTAAACCTGAGCTCTTAAAGGAAATCAAAATGTTCTACGGACAGTTATTTACATTGACACAACCTGCTAGCAATATGGCAAAAGACCCAAGAGCCAAACTAACCCGACACTATACCGAAGACATCCCGGACGTTAGCCTGTATGAGATTAGTATAGCTCGCAGACAGCTTAAAAACAAGGCTCCGGGAGATGACGGAATAACAGCAGAGCTTCTTAAGGCCAGCGGAAAACCGATCCTGAAAGCTCTTCAGAAGCTGTTTAATTCTGTCATCCTCGAGGGTAATATGCCCCAGGCATGGTACAGGAGTGTTGTGGTACTCTTCTTCAAGAAGGATGATAAAACTCTACTGAAGAATTACAGACCCATCTCACTTCTGTGTCATTTTTATAAGCTGTTTTCCAGAGTTATCACGAATCGTCTCGCACGCAGGCTAGACGACTTCCAGCCTTCCGAACAAGCCGGTTTCCGCAAAGGCTTTAGTACCATAGACCATATACATACGCTGCGGCAAGTCGTACAGAACACCGAGGAGTACAACCCCTGCCTCTATGTTTAGCGTTTGTGGACTATGAAAAGCCTTTGATTCGATCGAAACCTAGGCAGTGCTACGGTCTCTCCTGCGGTGTCAAGTTGACTATTGGTACATTGAAGTGTTATGGAGCTTATACGGAAACGCCACCATGTCCGTCCATCTCCAGAATCAGAGTACTGAGCCCATTCCACTGTAGCGAGGTGTAAGACAGGGAGACGTTATATCTCTGGAACTGTTTTCCGCTGCTTTGGAGGACGTGTTCAAGCTTCTGGACTGGAGGGAAAATGGCATTAACATCAACGGCGAATACCTTTCACACTGGAAGATCTCGGCGCTATGCTCAATGACCTTAGTAGAGTCTCGCGCCAAGTGGGTCTCAAAATGAACATGGACAAGATGAAGATTATGTCAAACTCCCACTCCGGTGAAGGTAGGAGATACTACAATCGAAGTTGTAGACGAGTATGTATACCTGGGACAAACAGTTCAGTTAGGTAGGTCCAACTTCGAGAAAGAGGTTAATCGTTGAATCCAACTCGGCTGGGCAGCGTTCGGGAAGCTGTATACGATATTTTCGTCTCAGATACCGCAGTGTCTCAAGACGAAAGTCTTTGACCAGTGTCTGTTGCCAGTAATGACATATGGAACCGAAACGTGGTCACTCACAAAGGGCTTCATAAGAAGGCTCAAAGTCATTCAAAGGGCAATGGAGAGAGCTATGCTTGGAGTTTCCTTACGCGATCGAATCAGAAATGAGGAGATTCATTGGAGGACCAAAGTTACCGACATAGCTCTCTGAATAGCCAGATTAAAGTGGCAGTGGGCGGGGCGCATTGGTCGCAGAACAGATGGCTATAGGAGCTAAAATGTTGTCGAATGGCGACCGCGTGCCGACAAACGCAGAGTAAGCAGACTGCCTACAAGATGGACCGTCGACTTGAATAAAGTTATTGGGACAGGCTGGATTACAAAAGCGCAGAGCCGTTCGTAGTGGCGATAGTTGGGGGAGGCCTTTGTCCTACAGTGGACAAGTTTTAAGCTGATATGATGATGATGATGATGAAATGATATTTTTTGCTAAGACCGAGGTATAATGGATCCATTAAGCTTGTTGACTACGTGTACATCTCTTGTTTTAAACGAAGTCGTAGTCAAATTCTGTCTTTTAAGTTTCTTAGGTCTTTTGTTAGTACAATACTTAGAGTCTTAAATCTGGTTTTATGTGCTTATCTTAAGTTTATATCAAGAATAAGCCGAGTAGTTTATATTTACTGTCAGAATTTTTTTACCTTCGTAAGAAGTTTGTAACTTAGTAATAAGTTTCAAACTAGAATGATTTGACAGCAAAAAATATGGTACACGACATTAAAGTGATTTCGTGACATTTCAATAGCATTTTATTATAATCTTTATTAATTAAACCATCGAAGTGGGCACAATGTTGTAAGCGGTATATGTGCAAAAACAATGAGCGGTAGTTAAAATTTTTACATAGCATCACATTCCCTACGCTATTATGTGACAAAAAAATTTATTCTGGTTAGTTCCATAATATAATTTAACTAAATTCAGCTCATTAAATTTTTATGTGCAATAGAATTGTACGTAAAATGTTTCGTAAAAGTAGTACAAAATACTTACTCCAACTGTTTTTTATTGATCGAGATATGTGTCGATAACGATTTTAAGATCTTTATGAAGATAAGACACAAGAAAATATGTTAATGAATATCCAAGGTTTTAACTCTTTGAGAATATAAAATCTCTTAAGGTTTTTATGTAAGTCTTATTTTCATGAGGTTTTAGTGTTTATTGAATATACGAAAAAACTTGTTCCAAACTATTCCCGTAATGCTACGTTTGTTATATTTTATTACCAACTCAAATAAACGATTTTGATTGATACTTAAAAAATATAGCTAGCTTTTTAGTATACAGAAAGAAGATTGTTTAGAAAAATTATATGGAGTAATGCAAAAGAAATTTCTGAAATCTTCGTACTTACGGGTACAATAGTTTCATTTCTAAACGAATGATGATAACAAAATTTGATGGAAAAGAAATAACTTGATACCAATGGTCTTTAGGAATTATGTTTATATGCCGATAACGGATCCTTACATGACTATTGTATGTATACTTTTCATTGCCCTACATAGGATACAAATCAATGTTATATAATTATTGTATGCTAATATGCTAATATTTTGTGAGACTAGGTCCGCCCATTTCACGTTACATACAGTTTTTACTGCAGTGTAGCTTGATACTTATTTTTGTTGCAATATAAAATATAAATAAATATATATTAGAGTTTCGAAAGTCTACAAGCAATTACAAGTGTACAGCAAAGATTATTGTCTATCAAACAAAAGAAAATAACTAATGACTTATTAGGCATTAAAAGTTTCTTCAATAAGTTTGCAATATTTTGCATAGTATTGAAGTTATGTATAACACAACTCGATTGGGAATATAGTTTAATACCTTCAACATTATGTAGACGTTGACTGTTTTAAACCAAAAATCCTACTATAGACTTATTTTGTCTTCGTTCCTGAAAGTTATATTAAAGATCCACTTGCATTTGATAACTATACATCACTAGGAAGGCGTCAACGGGACGTAGGTACAGTACTGATTTTTCGTTACACACAATATATACAAATATAGATCTTATTTTTAATTTTTTATTTTTATATTTATTAGAAAATCTATTATTAAATCTAAAATTAATAAAATCTTAAATTTTAGATTTTATTAATTAAATAAAAGAAAAAATTAAATTTAATTTAATCTTAAATTTAATAAAAGATTAAATCTAAATTTAATCTAAAATTATTTTAATTGTAATTTATTTTCTTATTAATTTCAATTTAAGCAATGATTAAAGACATGATATTTTGTAAAATGAGATATGGTTCGCCTTTAGGCGGCAGTTAGATGCCCCAATAGTAATAATAATAAAGTCGATTTTTTTATTTAAGGAAGTGTTTAAAGCGTTTGATTTTATTTTACGGGTTGACTCAATATAAAAGGTCGCGTAGAACAGCTCATGGACGTAGTTATTATATTATATTAGTATACAGGTTGATTCAATATGAAGAACTGCGTAGAATAGTTTACGGAGGTAGTTTTATACAGATAGATTCAATGTAAAGAGCTGTATAGAACATTTTACGGAGGTAGTCTTTTGAAGGCAGATTCAATATGAAGAACTGTGTAGGACAGTTTACGGAGGTAGTTTTTTACAAGTATATACAGTACATAGGGCTGCGTAGGACAGGTTCTGGGGGTAGTTGATTTCACCAGTACCTGCCAGTTGTCCGTCTTCGAGCGGACACCGGCGGCCTCCGAAGCGGCCGCCGCGCTGCCCCCCTGGCACTCCATCTTCGCGGTGCCTCGCTCCATCTAAATAGTGTTGGGCAACGTACTTCATCAGACCACCACCGCAGTCAGATCAGCGTTTCTCCATTCACTTGTATTTAAAGTGTATGTGTGTTTGAGCATATTAAAAGCTAGTAAAAACCTTTCTGAGGAAAGTCTTTAAATATTAGTTGTCGATGTTTCTCACCCATACATTTATTCTAATTTCATTAATATTAGGTAATATGTGGAAATAACTGCTAATATTATTGTTTTAATATTCAGGATTGGTGTCAGTTAAGTAATTAGCAGAATTTGGAGGAACAGTAAAATTCGACGATGCTTTATCTATTAATTTATTTAAAAACTGCAGTTCTGTGAAATAATGAGTGTTTATAAGTATTATAAAAAATAAACACCAATAATAAATTACCCATTCTTTTAGTAATTTATGTTATGTTAAAACGAATATGTAAAATTTTATTGATCATATTAACTAAAGCGCTATTACTCTTTTTGATTAAAATTGTTTTAGTATCGAAAAAAGGAAACAAAGGGCATCTTTAGATAAGAAATTTATAAGTTAATGATATAAGCACTTTATAAAACAGTATCATTTTTAGTCCGCAACAGAATAGGTTAACTATACCAAATTATATGTTTATGAAAGATTGCATAACGTTTTTGTTAATTTGTTTGTTTTATTTAGTCGTTACATCTGGACGGATATTTAAACAGGCATTTTAATAGATATGATGTACTACCTATTAAAAGATTTTTTTATTTTTAAGATTTTTGTATCTATTATGGTTATAAGACTTAATACCGTTGCTATGGAAATATAAATGTTATAATACGTTTATCATTCATGCCTGCCATGTGATCGTTTAATCACCTGACAACTTATTTTTTTAGCTGTCGCCGATAATCATTATTATCTCTATTTTCAAATATTTTATCTCGTCTCGTCGCTGTGATACAGAAACTGTGTCTTCGATTATTTTAATTATTTTGAATTGGTTTTAAGTATCGTATATTTCAATGTTATACTTATTATAATTTGTGTTGTGCTTTGTGGAAGTTTGTGTACGCGAGTAAGGGAATCACAAATCCATAATCAATAATGATTTCATGCTGCCATTTACTAAATTAAATCAGTTTTTAAAATATGACTGGAGGGTCGTAACTTAAAAAGAGTAAAAATGTAATGCAAAAATATATCGTTCGGTACATTTTAGTGTATGTAAAATCCATAATAAAAACTTATAATACATAAATATTTTATCGTCTTCGTAAAGTCGTATAAATAGTGATCTTTGTTAATATTGTCAATAATTTTTCGATGAGAATTCTTAGTTTCGAAAATAAACTTTTTTTTTTACTGAATTAAGATATTTTACAATATTTTAATTTTATGTAGATTATGTGTAACTAAGAAACGCTTAGTTGCCTTTTTAGTGATGGGAATTACAATATGAACATTTTAACGAATTCTTTAATAGGCCTTTACTACAAAATATGTGGCAATAGGCATATCGAGAAAAGGTTGTTGCTCGATTAAACTTTCTTTTATTTCAAGAGCAACAGTCATTTAAATTTTTTAATTAAATTGATAAAATGTGGCGATTGTTTAATAAAAGTTCTAATCTGCGGTATTTCCTTAACTAATACACCTTCATTTTGTAGTAAAAGATACTGTTTTTCTTAAATTACAAGAATGCATAGAAGAATAAAAGAAAGTTGTCTTGTTTTTATTTTGTTGAACTTTGCGAATACCAAAAAACAGTATAGAGCTTATATGTTAACGAAATACATCGTAGTTATTCCAATTTATCGTTACCGACTTTCGTTTTTAAATAGAAATGAGGAATAATTGCTATTATATTTTTTAAATAATATTATTAATTAATACCCTCTATTTTCTTTTTTCGATGCTAAAACAATTTTAATCAAAAGAACTAATAGCGATTTAGTTCATATGATCAATAAAATTTTACATATTCTTTGTGTATTCTTAATTAAATGTTATTCCAAGCTGAATATAGACTCCGTTACACTCTAAATTATCTAATGAATAGAATTTCGAAAGTTGTATACAAATATATCGACGGCTTTATGATCTGATAATAAATTAATGATAGGGAATACATCAATCGAGTGTGCATTAGTGATACAAATAGTCTTTTTGCGTGGACATACCCGCACTTCGTAGAATTAATGTAAGAATTTCCTTTGAATTTATTCCAAGCATGTTTTAACAAAGCATCACTGTTAACTGTAAGAATTATACGAGACGATTACAACATTAAGAGGTTATAAGCCCTTGAATAGTTGTATAAATTGTTTTTATAAAATTTTATTTAATGTTCCTCGAGCAATGTGTTGACTTTTAATAAATTGAAAATTATTTGATCCTACCTCTCCGTTATTTATATAGCGCAATTCATGTTATACTCAAATTCACTTATAAGGATGATTAATTAATGATACCATTTACAAATATACCGCGCCCGCACTTAGTGTCCTGCTTTTATCATAAATAATGTACATATACGCCTATCAGCAAAATTGAATCGAGTAGCGTACATTTACAATATATAGATTATGAGTTGGGTCTTTGAATATTGTATAATATGCTTTTAATGTTTAAAATTTATTACATTTATAGCTCCATGTTTTTATTGAAGAAGATATATTAATAGTTCTAGGGCGACGCTGTGGGGACAACTGCTACTAATAATTTACAATTCATAATGACACGATACTGCTATTGCGATGAGGTACTTGTTCGTTTAGTGGTGACGGCCTTCAATAATCATCAACGTCATTCTATCATTGCTTGCACGTAGATAACAAATAATTGGCATTTATTTATTCTTTGCTTGCGAAGAGTTATATATTTTTTTAATGATGTCGTTATAATGTTGTACGCATTAACGTTATGACTGTTAGTGACAGGAAACTTAATTTTGAGCAGGTGTTAGGTAATTTACTGTTGGTGTTTTTAAATTAAGATTTAAATTACATATTTAGTAAATTAAAGTAAATAAATAAAATAAATAGTAAATTCATATGAATAATGTTGCCATCTTTACGCACTGTTGTATTTTTTTTTAATTTATTATTTCCTTTAATTATCAGTAACTTATAACATTTTTGAAATATTTATATATATGTATGTGCGTGTGTGTGAGTGTGTGTGTAAGGTGCGAGGGATGTATACAGTTTGTAGACCTCTTTGAATGGTCACCGGTGCTGGTCTGACTGGAGCTAGTGGTGGTGGTACTGAGCGTTGAAAGGTCGCTAGACGCTCTCGCGGAACGTAGTCGTGGTAGAATAGGTGGATCTTCGGCATCGGGCGTGGTCACCAGGTCGCACGACCAACCGAGGGCGCGCGCCGCCGACCACACCGCGAAGACAAAGGTCAGCATGCTGCGGCTATCGGGCAACGCGACGTGCTCGTCCCCGACCGGCCCGCCGCGCGCACTCCCGCACATACATCGGCACAATTCACTGTCTCATGCACCGAGATGAACTCACAACGGGCGCACCGGCATCGGCTGAACCCACACGTGCGACGCGATTGGCTCACGCGCGAACACGACCGCTACTGCACTGTTCTCACAAAGTCGCGCGCAACGCGCTCCCAATACAGTGATATCGTCATATCTTTATTTCACTATTCATCAAGTTTATTAAAAAAAAAAAACATTTAAATCATTCTCCGTTCCGATCTTTTGAACCGTCTGTTATTTCCGCACATTGTTTATAACTAAACGGCCGCGGTTTCGTAACGCCGATGGTGAGGCACGCGTGTTGATGTTATTTGTGTTTTGCACAGATAGTCCGTGACGCGGCACTGTTGACGTTCGCGCGGCGCGGGGAACATGAGCGTCGACGTCACACGCTGTTTGGCTCACCCGCGCCGCCACTCAGCGAAAGGGCACGTTCTATATTTGTAAGCAATCCGCAATCCGCAATCACATCACTGCTGTAATGTAATTTCAGTGCGTAGTTTATATTTCGAACAACGTCACTTGTTGCACGCGCGATGGGTATTGATGGGCGCGTTCGGTCGCGAAGCACGCCGAATCGATCACGGGGATTTCGGTACGGATATGCGTGACGAGGCGTGTGGCCCGTCGGGAAACTGTGTTAGCGTCGTTTCGGATAGGAGCAGTGTCGTGGAGCATCCTGCGGCTGCCCGGCGGCCATGTTGGCCCCGCCATTTTGCTGGGGGTCGAACGGGGCGAGCCGCATGCGTACGCCGACACGTGGGTTCGGGTAGAAAAAGACTCAAGTCGCGTCGGCAGTTGAACACATTCGGAACCTTACGCCGTTCTTCCAAGGATCATAACGACAGGCTCGCTTCAGTGCGTTCGTTTGTAGGTCAGGTAAAAGCCTCGAATGAGTAAACCGAAGCTTGCTACGGATCACGAAAACTAATTTCAGTTTAATAGATTTAGGTTAAATAATATTTATTAATAATGCTTATGTAGTAAATTGTACAATATAGGGAAAAATATTGTCAGTGTTGAGCGCAATAGACTCCAAGGAGTAGTTAATGCAATGAACAAAATCATGTTTGAATAAAATCACAACATTGATGTTTTCATGTTTAATGTTAACAGCTTGTATTTCAATAATGTAGTAAAAAAAGATTTCATTATTGTTTCAAATTTGAACGCAATATAAAAAATTAAATACAACATTATAAAAATAAGAGTGAAGTTAATTTAGTAAAATTTCTTGTACATCGATCATTCATTACAATGTATACACAAAATAATTTTAATAATAATAATATCATCATCATCATCATTATCAGTGTGTCTCAGTCCACAGCTGGACATAGGCCTTCCCCAATGCCTTTCACTATATGCGGTCTTCTGCTTCCCTCATCCAGCCACTTCCCGCCGTCCCGACTAAATCCCGCCCTACACTCTTTCTTATGCGCGGCCTCCACTCCGAGACTCCTCCCCCATCTGCAATCGGTGACTCGGCAGATGTGGCCGGACCACTGCCACTTCCATATGCTGACTTTAAGAGCTATATCGATCACTTTTGTTCTCCGTCGAATTTCTTCGTTTCGGATCTTATCCCTTAGAGAAATACCGAGCATAACTCTTTCTATCGCACGTTGAGTGACCTTAAGTCGATGGACCAGCCCAGTGGTCAGAGTCCAAGTTTCCGCTCCGTAGGTGATCGCAGAGAGGACGCACTGGTTGAAGACTTTACTCTTCAGATATTGAGAAATTTGCGAGGTGAGGATTTGCCGAAGTTTTCCAAATGCTGCCAGCCCAATCGAATGCGTCTATCAATCTCTTTATTGAAGTTACCACGGCCTAGTTGTAGGACCTGTCTGAGGTAGACAAAGTCTTTAACAACTTCAATTACTGCATCCTCAATGGTTACCGGGGGGGCGATAACAAGGTCGTTAGACTTGACTTTCGTCTTGTCTAAGTTCATCCACAGTCCCACGCATCGAGAGGCAGCGTTGAGAGTGTTGAGCAATCGGTTGAGATCCTCCAGCGATTAAGCCATTACTACATCATCCTCGAACTAAAGGTGTGAAAACTATTCACCATTGACGTTGATGCCTCGCTCGTTCCAGTTCAGCGTTTTAAACACTTCCAGCGCAGATGTAAACAGTTTCGGGGATATGACATCCCCCCGTCTCACTCCTCTCTGCAGCTGGATCGACTTACATTGCTGGCCATGGCTGCGAACTGTCATCGTCGCGGCGTCATACAGGCATTTCAGTACCTGGATATAGCGGTGGTTTATTTGGCATCGCTGTAAAGATTCCAGAAGAGACCAGGTCTCGATACAATCGAAGGCTTTCTCATAATCCATAAAGGCCATACACAATGGCAAATTATACTCAGAGGTTTTCTGTATAATCTGCCGAAGGGTCGACTGTACTGTAGCCTTTACGAAAGTCAGCCTGCTCCGGAGGCTGGTAGTCATCAAGCCTACGTGAGAGACGATTCGTGATAACCCTTGAAAATACCTTATAAATATGGCTCAAGAGTGTGATCGGTCTATAGTTCTTTAGTAAAGTACACTTCTTATCCATACCAATGGTGTGGTTCCATCGTGTAAAACGGTATTAAACTGGTGCTGTAGTACTTTCAAAACTGGAGTTCCTCCAGCTTTCAGCATTTCTGTTGTAATATTATCCTCACCAGGAGCTTTACCATTTTTCAGTTGTTCAAGAGCTATCCTAATCGCTCCTTGGCTGATGTCGGGGATATCGTCCGTGTAGTGTCGGGTTAGTGGAGCTCAGCTATCACTCGTGCGATTAGTAGGTATGTTTGTAAGTGCTTGAGCAGCGTAATGTTTGCTATAAAAGGTCTCTATTCAGCACAGATCTCGGGCCTCGAAGATACGATACGACCACCCTTCTGCCGGATCCACGGACAGACGAGATGTTCTAAAAGGTTGGGTAAAGACCTTTAAGCCTTTGTTACGTTCTATCGCAGCTTCAATGCATTTTGCATTAAAGCTGCAATAATCCCGCTTTATCAACCGCCTAATCTTTTTATTTAGGGTTGCGTATTCTGTCGAAGCTCTTGCGGACGACGGCATATTACGTCTTTTTCTCACGAGGGCCGGGGTCTCAGCGGTAAGCTAAGTTCAGAAACTTTACTCTGCGTCCCAAAATGTTTATTGCCTGCCTCGCGTAGTGTTGCCGTGAAGCGCTCCGATGTTTCGTCCATGCCTGCAGTAGTTTCCAGCAAATTGAATCGGTTTTGAAGTTCTAGCTGAAACTTATTCGAAACACGCATGATTTGGGGACAAGTTGGACGCAAGGTTGGCCGCATCCTACGAACCTTTTCGAGCTTGTAATTGGTATTTAAGTATACGTTTTTTATCCGTGATGATGAAGTCAATCTCGTTCCTAGTCACTTTATCGGGGCTCTGCCACGTCCATCTTCGTTGGGCCTTTTTTTGAAGAACGAGTTTATCATAGAGGCCCTTAATATTTAAGAAGTTGATCAGCATTTGTCCCCTGTGATTTCTTGACCCCAAACCATACCGTCCGATTACCGATTTATATCCTTCTTGTACTCCTACTTAGGAATTGAAGTCCCCAACAACAAGCGTGAAGTGGGTCTTGGTGGTGCGATGAATGGCCGTTGATGTCTTCGTACATGGCATCGACCTCTTCATCCGCGTGTGTCGTGGTTGGGGCATATGTACAATTAAATGACTTTCAGAGCATATCTGTTCGTCAGTTTGAGTATGAGGTATGCCACCCTCGACAACACACTGGATATCTCCACAATATTGTTGATGAGAGCTTTGTGGACGAGAAATCCAACACCTCCTTGGGAGAGCTGGTATCCTTCTCGGTAGTAGAAGAGGTTTCCTGATTCAAGAATTACGGTATTCTGTTACTGTCTTCGGATTTCCGATAACCCCAGAATCTGCCATTTAATAGGCTTCAATTCTACTTCCAACTCTCCTATATACTCATTTCGCCTCAGTGTCCGGGTGTTAAAAGTGCCAATAGTTAGTTTATGATGGTGGCTTACCGACCGGAGATTCTTAGCACCCCTGCTCCGCCGTTATCATGACCGCCACCTTGGTCAGGAATAGCGGTGCTACCGGGTACTGGGGCCGTAATTTATTGGTGCTTTTCATTTGGGGAGTTTATGCTATTAAGTCGCCACGCTGGGCATGCGGATTGGCGACTATATAATAGGATTTGATGGATAGAAATTCAAAAACATTGGGTGGGAATTTAGGGGGGTGATTTTAATATTCGGATGGATGTTTGGAGAAGAATAGTAACAGCTGTGGTCCTCGGGGTCGCGAGCCTGTATTCATCGGAAAGATGAACCCACTGAAGTATAATAATAACACCTAAAAAAATATAATTTGTATAATTTAAAACAAATTAATTATTTTTATGCAGTCAAGCGCATCGATAAGGAAATAGTCTCCATCTAGCAGAAGTCGATGCATTTATTCCACTTCTGCTTTACTTTATGAGTTCCATGTGTGAACATAGAAGTAGATGTAATTTTTCATTTTAAGATCTCTTTGATGTTTACCATTGTAACATAAGCAGAATCTGTTTTAATGACGATTTTTTTTATAACATGATTTTCATTAAAAGAAGTAACTTTTTTTTAAGTTGATCGCTAAAGTTTAAGATTTACGTCCTACTCTGCTTTACAGTTCTAAATCAGAAGGAGCCCGGGACGCAGGATCTACTATGGAAGACACCTGTGTCCTCACGCACTCTGCCTAAGTGTATCGTATGAAGAGTATCCCTGACGTTTTTACTATGGTAAGGCAAGAAGTTGAACATGATACGTTATTCGTATGTCTACAGTGAGCCTCAAGTTAGATCACTCTATCTACCTATCCATTCACTAGTAGTTATTTTATACTATTCCACCATGAATTAAAAAGTATACTTTTCTACGTAGTTTAGTAGAAGCAGTTTATTTCTATGGTAAATGTATTGAAGTTAGTGAAAGCGCCAGTGCACGCAGCGAAGAATTATTATTATATTAATTTCATGTATCATATAAAAAATAAATTGAGGTATTTGTTAAAACGAAAAGTCTTCATAAGATATCGTAATGAAGCATCTAGAAATATTGCACATTTAATAGCATGCCTGTTTTTAAGAATATTAATTGTACAATTATATACTAAAAGTAGAATTGTGGAAGTCTACGAGAAAAATCCCGAATACAAATTTGTCCCGTCCATGGCGAGCGCCGATAAATACGCTGACCTGGATGCAGGAATAAAGTCTTGCCAAACAAAATTTTTTAGAAAGTTCAAGATTTTCCTTAATTTTAAATAAAATAATTATATACCAGTTTTAAGTTATAGAAAAGATAGTTATAATAGATTTTTATTACCAATCACTAACTTTTTTTTTTCTTTTTAAATATTAAAGTGGAATTTGTATTTTGAATTAATGATAGAGCAAAATTTGATAAAGTAGTAAACACATCAAAAAAGTCTAAGCAACACATACAATTTCAAATTATTAATCAATTATTATATCATTTCTTACCAAGTAGGTAATACCTATGTAAGGTTTTTTGATGTAGAGGACATACTGGCTAATTGTAAAAAAATTCAAGTATCCTTTTTTTTTCACAAATTCAAAAGCAAATGCATTCGTTCAAATTTTTTAGCGTTTTCTTTGCTTATTAAAATTTAGTATTCTGTATCAATTTTATGATGTAAAGAATAATTTGAAAAAAGTTTTGAACAAATTTGGATTTTGAGACATTTTTTACGGAATGGAGCGATGTCATTTGAACGCAAATGAAATGCAAAGAGCTGTAGGGATGTTGCAAGCGGGAAGAAGTCAATCTCAGGTATCTCGGTATTTTGGTGTCAAGAGAAGCGTTATTTGCCGTCTTAATCAGCGTTACACTAACACGATAGATCCTGCTGAGCAGCACCCAGGTCGAGGAAGGTCTACAACCACACGGCAAGATCGATACATACAGCTGACTGCAAGACGCTAGCCGATGTTAACCGCTCGAGAGATAGGTTAAAGGCTACAAAATTCAAGTGGTGTTGTTAGCTGCCAAACTGTGCGAAATCGATTGCATGAGTATGCGCTATAATCGCGCTCGTCGAAATGAATGGTGTAGGGAACACATTACATGGACTCGGGGACAATGGGATAAAATTTTATTTTGCGACGAGTCTCAATTTGTGTTTAAAGCCTGATACTAAAAGGGTAAGAGTGTACTGTCGTCCTGGAAATATTGAAAGAGTGAGGTACGTTCAGGAAGTGCATCCATACAACGGCTCAACAGTATAGGCGGGTATTATGAAGAACAGACGAACTAAGCTCGTTTTTGTAAAATGTAACATGAACGCTGTAAATTACGTTAAGGATATTCTAAGGCCTTATATCCGTCCATTCGCACAAACGCTTGGCTCCGATTTCACGATGATGCATGACAATGCGCGCTTGCATACAGTTTTGGGGAGTACTTGGTAAGAGAAAACATTCTAGTATTGCCTTGACCTGCACAATCTCCAGATCTCAACCCCATCGAGCATGCATGGGACATG
>DWQX01004746.1:0-14354 GCA_018245475.1 Pharmacophagus antenor
GCTATATATAAAGTTTATTTTACATTTAATATTTAATAAATAATAAATTAATATTTAATTATTTTTGTTACTGTATTAAACATATGAAATTAATTCACATTGAAACCGGTCCAATAAGAATAAACCTTATGTTGTTGTGACAATGGAAGTTGTAAACTTATAGTTTTCACATGCCGCTTTTTACTATAGACAGCGATTTTCAACAAAAAATACAGTTCTGTACAACATTGTATTTATAGTTAGATGTAAGTACTAAGTAGATTCTTTTGTTTATAGTTAGCGTGTTAAATTTTACTATTTCTATTATTTAAATTCTGAAATTATATATTATGACGAATAAATTGTAAATTAGTTAAAATAATTTTGTTTTATAGAATACCATATAGTAAAATTATTTTTATTTTAAAGTATTCTTTAAATCAGAATTTCATTTCATATTGTGTGCCCATAATAATTTCAAAAATTTGTTACTTTTTTACAAATTTTTTTGTAGGAATATCATGGCAATTGAAATTTGCATTTATTTAAGATCTTGACCTCTTTATTACAGAGCTACTAAGTAACTACTGCCACTACTATACTTATAGGTATATTAATTACTTGATGGAACAAATTATTTCGTGTCTAGTTGATAGTAGATGACTTGACCGGGAATACACTTATTTATTATTTTATAAAATCCATTTAGCCGTCTGAGTATTATATATTCCATTCTTATTTTTGAGACATAATTACACATCATTTCTATTCTAAATTGCCAAAAAGACGTGCCGCACATTTAATTAAAAACTAAAAAAATCTGGATTAATAAAATCATTACAATAACATATAAATAAAAAGTTTTATACAAAGACATTTACATTTTAGTCACTATTGGGTACAATAAACTCGCATATTGATGAAATTATATATTAACACTTTTATTTCCAAGTCGGGGGCGGTAACGCCCCTCGTTGAAATTACCTATGAAAAATTTTTATCATGTGTTATCTAAAGTAACAGCTTAAAGCTTAAAATTAAATTACATACAACTTTTATCTAAATTAAAATTTACTTAAATAGTTAATAGCCGAATAAAGGATCAAATTATATTCTGTATGCGCCTCACTAGACCGCAAAAGAAAATATTCAAAAAACGTTCTGGTAAGGAATGTGTTAGCTATTTATCTTCCGGTCATAGATGTAACATAAAGTATAGAAACATCTTTGGAATTAAAAAGTGAAGCACCCCAAAGTCAGTTCGCTATACGGACAAGCCGGCATGCACACATTCACATCACACTCTAGTAACTCTACCGCTCGCCTGTATGTATCAACGCTGCGCCGAGTAATAACAACGAAAAAAAATCAACATCATATGTGATAATGAGAACCATAGTGGTAAATCTAAAAAACGCCAAGTGATCACTTTTCATACATAAGCAAATAATTTTTCCAATTGACTAATAATTTTTACTTAATTCGTCGAAAACAAAAATTATAATTCAGACACCTAATTTTATTTAAATAAATTTTTGACATCACTGAACTTCTATTATTAATACCTTTAACATCTTTTATCGTCAAACGATACATGGTAAAATGATTGGTTACAAATTATAAGAGAATCGAGCAAGGAAAATGGCTAGCTTGCATCTAAATCCAGTATAATATGCAGTATACATTTGGAGGAGAGCGACTTAAATACTACTAAAAGTTGACTTTTCACAGTAGATATTGTCCCTAGACGTTTCCTTGCTTGGTATTCTTAATGTAGAAACTTTTCATTATTTAAAATTGGTTTATTTGTTTGTGCATTATTAATTTAAAGTAAGTATACATCAGTTGTTCTTAATAATTAAAAGAATACGTAATATTTAATACCATTCGTATTATTCAATTAGACATTATATAATTTTTTTTTTTTTTGGTTAAAGAATTGGGAACTTTCTTCTATCTGACAATCTATACTCACACAGACTTACCTGCCGCCTTTGTAGTGTTTTAATTTTTTTCATGGAGATTCTGTCTCCGTATTTTTTACGTATATGCGTCCGCTTACAACATTTAGTTCAAACAGCAACTTTAATGTAAAATTACAAGAATAATAATGTGCCACGGTCACTGAAGAATCCTAAAAATTTCAAAACTAATTACAATAACAGAACAATTTTATAATATACAAGACTGTGTTTAAAGAGTTTTACTATGAAATTATGTTAATTGAAACATAAAAGTATAATATGTATTGTGTACCTCAAAAATTAAAAGAAATAATTTAGTGGAAGGATCAAAAATAATTATGGGGAAAAAAATAACTGTTTCTAGAATAGTTGCAAACACAGTTAAGAATAGAATAGAACAATTAGCAAACTAAGAAGTTCAGCCCGGAATAGGCTGTATGATTACTGATCTTAACCTGTTTCGAATGCTAGTAGATTGAACAACAATATAAAATGACTGATGACTTTTCATGTGGGACAGATTTTTAACGAAGACGTAAATTAGCAAATGTAATGTGATCGCAATTAAGCTCGTTTTTTTTCGTAAAAAAAATTACAATGCCAACACGAGGCGAAAGAGGAGTTAGTAGAGTGTTAGATAAGTTAGAGGCATCTGTAAATTCAGGTGAATATTATGAAGCACATCAAATGTACAGAACATTATATTTCAGGTAAAAAAGAACTGTTTGAAAAATCCTTGTTAAGCTCACTGTAATATAGTTGAAGTTAAAAACTTTTGTGTTTCTAGGTATTTAGGTCAAAAAAAGTATGAAGATTTACTAAATCTTTTATATAAAGGATCAACACTTCTTCTCAAACACGACCAACAGGGTAGTGGAGCAGACTTAGGTATTTTATTAATAGACGTTTTAACAAAATCGGAAACTAAACCAAACTCGGAATGGATTGACAAAATAGCAAATTTATTTGAGCTTATGCTCTCTAATACTCCTGAGAGAGAAACATATTTAACAAATGCAATCAAGTGGTCAATGGATAGCAGTATGAAAGGACATCCTCTGTTACACAAGGTGAGTTTTAACAATAATTGACATGACATACTCAGTAATCAAGATTTAATTTATTTTAAAGCCAATCTGCCTAATGGAGATTATTTAATAGTAAACATGTACTCATATATGTTTTATAACTCTTTGGTATTCAATCATATGCTATTTGTAAATTGTGTAAAAAGCTAAATTTATTTGTAATTTCAGAAAATTGCTGAAGTTTACTGGAAAGAGAAAAAGTATACTTCAGCTCATAAACATTTTTTACACTCAAATGATGGGACAACTTATGCAAAGATGCTTATAGAATTACACACAACTAAAGGACTAAAGTCAGAAATAGATTTGTTTATTGCTCAAGCGGTTTTACAAATTCTTTGCTTAAGGAATTTACAGATGGCTAATGAAACTTTCAATGTATATACTGGTTTACATCCTTCTATAAAAAATGAAAAAGGGCCTCCATATTTATTTCCACTACTTAACTTTTTGTGGTTTTTATTACGAGCAATTGAGCAGTAAGTATTCTGTACATGCTATTATTTAAATTTTATGAGCAATACTATGCTAATAATGTAATCCTACATCTCTAAACATAGTGGTTTTTTCACCTTATACCTACAATTCAAACTATACAGCATGCCAAATCTTTTTTTTTTCACAATGTGACATAAGTGTTGAAGGTTTACTTGTCTGTATAAAGATGTCACATGATATATTACTAATAATTCAGAACAATTGTTATTATAATGAATTCTTAAAAAAATACTATCAGGTATAAATTCACTGTGAAATATATCATCATATATATATATATACGTGAGTGTCCTCATAAAAAAATTTACTTCAAGTTATTTAACTTCTGTACTCTAAAATAATGCATAAATAGTGTATGGGGATAATATACATAATATTAGATGCAACACAGTTCATCAATTTTAAAATTTGTACGCTCACTTTCTCATTTTTAAAATTTCCAGGAAAAACGCAAATCAATTTAAAATACTAAGAAACTGGTATGCAATAAGCTTAAAAAGAGATCTAAACTATGCATCATATTTGAATAATATTGGGCGCTTTTGGTTTGGTATAGAAGTTCCACAGGACAATAAAAATCCAAATTCAATGTTTGGTGGATTATTAAAAACAATAATTGGAGATCTTGATAGTTCTGATGATGATGGTGACAACAATTGCCGTAATTCAACTGCTCCAGACTTGGATTAATTAAAATTACATTAAAAATGTTTTTAATATGCAATAAATACCTAAAATTTTATTTCAATTCATGATTATTAAGGGATCCAACAGTCACAGCACTTATTTTGAACTTAAATTGGTTATATTTTTTAATTTTATTTTATTTTGGTTCCATACTTCATAGACCGAAAAAAATTATCATTATAAGACTACTTTGTGCAAGTTATTGCTGATAAAAATATAAATGAGAAAAAATTACATGAAATTTATTACATCAATTATTGAGGTACAGGTTGATTACTTTATATATAGCTATATACACAATTAGTACATAAATTTGCCAATTGCTAAACAATTTCAGTCTTACACTCATCAAGAGACAGCATAACATGCTATACTTTCATACTTAACCAAAAATTAAAACAGCTGTTTTAGATGCAATAATTAGTAACTACTAACTCATATTCACCAAGTTTACCATTGAGTTCAAGTCATTCAATCTCTTATTTTATACTAACAATATATTTGAAAAAAAGTAAAGAATTGTTAAAATCTCTACTCATCACTATTTACCATAATTTTTTCTCTTCAAACATTCAAACATTTCTTCAATCATCATTTTTTTGCAAATTTTTGTGTAATGTATATTACTTATGTATCAATGAGATTATATTTCTTTATTAAAAGAAAAAGGAATTTCTAACCAATGTAATGTCATTTATTAGTAAAATGTTGGTATTAATGTAGGTGTGGAAAAACTATGTGGTTATATATGGTGGATAAATTTTTATATATAATATTTATATCCAAACATTCTCAAGTATGTTGATTAATTGTGAACTTAAGAATAGATTTTCTAATTAGCGAAATTTTGTAATCTACACTTGAAAAATATTTAATATTTAAATTTGCAATATTTATGTAAATACTACGTTCATGGTGTGTTTACTCTAACAAATGCAAAAAAAAATTAAAACTTCGTTTTTTTATTTATCATTTACACAATAAATTTAATGCATCAGACAGACTACAGTTATTCATTTAGTAAATCGTTAAATTTTCAGTATAAATAGTCAATCTGTACAAGTAATTCATTATTTTACACTTTTCTTGGCACATTGCATAAATTTAAACATAATTCAATATGTACATAAGTTCTATATCTTTTTTTCGATCTTTTTCTAGTACAATATGCTTATAAGTATTAATATATTTGTACAGAAAAATATTTAGTTGAACACCTAAGAATAAATGTAAATTATAGACAACGTTTCCGTAAATAGAACTTTGCAGTGTTTCTGTCAATTGTATTTATAATATTACAGTTTTAAATCTACATGTATTGGTATCAATGGCGTAATAATAAAATAAATAATCAATTAAATATAAGATAATTGTAAATTAATTCATGGCCTTTTCCTTTCTAAACACGTTGAGTGCTATGTCGATCTCTAGGGATTGACAACTCCGTTTAGGCGGCGTCAGTCTTTGTGGACTGACAATCGACTTTTCGTGTGGACTGCGAGGGTAATAGGGACTGACAGCAAACTTCTCGTTTGATCGTCATCGGTGAATAAGATCGGCATTGTCAAGGGTGAAATTATTAATGACCAAAAATTCTTTTTAAATTTAGTGAAGTTTATTAAAACAGTACCTTACGCACTATGTTATTACGTTATATAGCAGTATATCGAAGAAATAGCGCATAGAGAGGGTAAGAAGAGCATAATAGATTGAGTGAACTATAGTGAAAATTCGATCTTCCGCATCAAGTGGCCTAATCTAGCGCTCGGAGTTCTCACGCGCTGCCGCTTAAGTGTAGTCAAATCGGCAAATTGTTCTAACGGAGCTGGACACAATATAGGCCTCTTCATTATATGATACCCAAGTGCTGCCTCAATAAGCAGTGTCAGCTGTCATGAGAATAGTGATAATTCCATCCCTTAACCCATTGACTGCTAACTAAGAGATATCTAGAAGCGGATTCTGCAAGTTCACATTAACTAGAACTGGTTATTTGAGTTAGAATTATAGAAATTATGAATGAAAAATGGATATAGTGTAGAGAAAATAATAACTATCAATTTTTATTATTGAAATTATAGTTTAGGATATAACAATGTATTAATAAAATAAATCCGCGACACCCACAACAGCGCACTAAATTTGTCTGGCAAGCGAATAGGTTAAAACGTCTGTCTACAATGTGATCTGATATGGAGTTGCTAGTATGCCTGCCAATAGATATCAGCCGCTTTAACACAGGTGCCGTTACAAATAATTCTGAAAGAGGCGTGTGTGGTGTGAAAATACTAGCGGTTGTTGAAGACATATTGCACCAATCGAGTCCAAATATTTGTATCCTGCTGACTGTATTTGCTATCTATATAAGACTGATGGTTTAATGATGGGTATCCCTGGCCGTGACTACCATTTCTTCTAAACAGAAGGTGGTATTCACACCCGGAAAGAAACTGGCCTGTTTTGATCTTTCACAAAAGTGGTCCAAAAACTGTACTTTGTGGAACACCACTCTATATTTCTTATGTATTTTTATGCCCGCTTAGAGTGAACTGTAAGAAAATATACCTATTGGGAAGGGGAAATGAATAACACTATTGAGTGATCATATAGACTGTGCGTTCTGTTGCAACACACCCAGATGTTTCCACCAGATGTATGATGGCATGGCGATTAAGTAATATTAATATTTCACATTGTCTATTATTTCTTTTAGAACTATGGCTTTTAATCAAATAAAAGAAAGTAAAACGAATAGTTTTAGTGTAGTACATCCAAAAATACACCAACTAAATCACTGATTTTAAAATCACAATTAATTAACATAAATAATAAATTATTAAACAATTTTGTACTAATAAAATCGAGCCTAAACAATTTGTAGACATCACAAATCATCTATTATCAGAGAAGTAATTTCCCTAGAAAATTTGGAAATTGTAACTTTATTTTTAAGAAGACATAATTTAAGTTTCCTAGTTTTTAGATCTAAGGCTTGTTTTACAATAAACCTATTGAATTCATGTACATGGGGATGATTTAAATATTCTTCTACATTCATCCATTTGCAAGCTTCAATTTCTTCATCTGATTTTGTAATTACATTGGATATTGCTTTAAGTGCAAGTACTATATAAACATCAGAGTTCCCAAACATCATTTTATGTGTGTGTCTTAAAGTTATCATCGATTCGAAAACAGCATCTATTCCCGTTTCTTCTTTTACCTCTCGAATAGCAGCATCTTTTATGTCTTCTCCTAAAATTGTTGAAATATTACAGAATGTGGGATGGTTTTACACATTAACAGTAATATACCAAACATGATATGCTAGTCTATTGCAATTATAATCTTAACACTTTAGCGACCGGTGGTTGATTAATCGACTTTTGATCATTTTATTAGATTTGGTTAAGTTTGACAAGTAGTAAACAAAACTAAGTAGAACAGGTTTCGCTTTTAAATACAGCAAAGTTCCACTACACAAAGGCGACTGTTTCGAGCGGAATTATATTTAAAAAAAAGTTAAACAATTGTTATATGGGTTATTGTATACTTTATGTAAATACTAAACTGCATAAGGTTGTAATAGATTAAATAAATATTGTTTAGCACTAATATAAATAAAATAATATATTTAATTTAATTTTGTAAACTGAAACCAAACCGGTGTCTCCGACGATCTGTGTCTGAGTGGTTAGTCACAAGAGCATAGATTTTCGAATCGCTGCGGGTCGGTAGTATTAAAATATAGTGATAAAGTTTAATGAATGATAATATTATTCAAAAATTTGTGATGTATTCAATATCAAATATGTACAAATTATCATTATGAAGTATTAATGGATAATTAGATTAGAATATTACTGATAATCTTCATAACTTGTCAATAACATTGAATAATCATATAATCAAGTTAACAATTTGTTTTGAATTATTAACAAAAATAATATTTATATAGATGAATCGCATTATTTTTTAAATGTATTACATACCTCTTTCAACATATCCTCCAGGTAACTTCCAATGTGGATAATCATAGTGTTGTTCTGATACCACTAATATTTGGTTTTCATCATTAAATACTAACCCACCAACACCAATATTTGTATGACATGAAGGAGGCAAATTAGATGTACTATTTTTTGGTAACCATTTGAACATCATGACAAAGTTTTCTCTAGAATGATGGAAGTTGAATCCTTCCTGGAAAGTTTATACAGTTATTATCATATAAAAAATAAACTATTTAAAGAAAAATAAATAAATTTATTTAATGTTTATTACTATTTGTTCAATGTTTTTTTTTTCAATGCAGTATTGGACCTAAAAATACCATAAAAAATATGAAATAAAAGCTCTTTAGTCTCTCAAAAAATGATAGTACTAAAACAGAGGTGCTTCTAAAGTTGTTTACATAGCAATACATATATCTAATATAATAATGTTGTACACTACTGCCCGGTGTCTGTTATTTACATTGAGGTAATACCAGCCTTAGATGGTCTCAAGGAAGAAAGATCTATCACCAGTAAAAATGTACTTTATTACTTTATTGGGCCTTATTGCCTTTAAATGTTAAGTATATTAACAAATACTGTTAGTAGATTTAAAACTAATAATACCACTTATAGAATGTACACCATATTTTACTTATTTTATAGTGACTAATCAAACATTTTATACCCATATGGCATGGTATGTTCTATAATTCTTACTAAAAATGTTAACAACATATTTGATGTTTACATATAATAAACCCCACTTACTTTAGCAAGTAAAGGAACCCAAGCAGCATCTTTTATATGAACTTTAAACCAAATGCATCTTCTTCCCTCATTATCCCATTTCTGTAATGACTCTGCAATAATATGAACTTTTATTTATTTAATGCTGTTATTACAAAAATACTATTTTAACCTAAAAGATTTTACTTATATGTATTTTAGGTGCTTATATTATTTTACAAATTATTCTATCAAAGTTTTTGAAATAGTGCCTACTTTTCAAAATAAACTGAATATTATTTAATATTACTCATGGACACTGTTTACATTTCAATTAGAAGTAACTATTTGAATTTATTGAAATGTTCACACAAATGTATATTAAACTGTACATATTTTTCTATGTTAATACAAACTTGTTTTCAAAGAACTTATATTGGAGCAAGGTAATAAATAACAAATAGTTCTCATTACTTACTGTAAAACATGCATGGAATGACTTATGTTATTCAACACCTATTGCTTACCATTTTGACATGACACTAGTCTCATTGAATAAATGATTATTTATTCTTTTGTAAGTTACATACATAAAAATTAATTATTTATTTATTTAATAAACATGTTAAAAACGTATAAATGTTATCTAAATCTCTATTTAATTTATTTATCCTCTTTAATAAGAATGCAGAAAAAAATTACAAATGTTACTTGCCTGATAACTTATTAAGAAAATGGATGGGGTCACAGTTTTCTTTTTGAGAATCAACCGTGATACCATTGTATCTATCTAAAATGCCTTCAAACGTTCTTGATTCCATAACTGGTTGAAATTTTTAATCTTTTAATACTTTTAATCTTCTAATAAAAATATAAGTAACATGCACATGTCTAACAATAAAGGTTTTATGGTTCAAGAATGACTGCGCAAAAAAATACTCGTTTTAAGTCGAAGTTCATTGTATTTGCAGAAACATCATAACGGTGATAAGTGATAACACTTTCCAAATGTGCTATAATTTATTGTCTAAAATTTTGTAACATATTATGGGAGCAAAATAAGATAAAGTGAAGTACTTGCAATTAGCATATTTAATCATTTATACCTTTGTAGTTTTAAATATGTTGAATAACGAAAAATGAATAACCAAAATTTTGTACTTTAGTATGTTGCGGAGTATTATCTATTGCATGAATCAAATATTCAGGGACAAGTAAGCCTTCAATCACTCAATGTTGCACTTGCAATATATTTAATTTCTTCAAAGTCGGAATTCTGTTGGGTTTATTACGGATCAAACCTTTAAGATAAAATATATAACATAGTGTGACTGTCTGTAATATAATAGTAATAATGTAATGAAACATATTTTGAACACTAATATTATTTTATTTTTGCTTGCAACACTATTATTATTATTTTTTTAATTATTATATATTACGCAGATACATTTATTACATACTACGGTACATACATTTGATAACATACGCTTTGTGAGATGTAATTTATATTTTTAATTGGCTTGACTAAAATAAGACATCCTTTCAAATTCACAATTTCATATTCATATTTTTATAATTTTAAGTTTATAATTCTGATAATATGTCTATTAATTTATTTTGTAAACTACGTATAATATGTAAGGTTAAAGGACTATATCAATCTACAAAGCCATACAGGTAACTGATTAACTTAAATATTTATTAAAACTCTAATGATATCTATGTCACTGTTCTATTTCTTTCAGAAAATATTGTAATCAAAACAAACTCCATTCATCGAATTATGTATTTATTGGTGTAAAAGATAGATTCAATGGCATAACTATTAATACCGCTGACGAAAAATGTGAAAAAAATTCTTTTGCCAAAAAACTTGAAGGTTAGATTGTAGAATCAAAGGCAGTTATGTCTAATAATGTATTTTTGTTTATTGTCTTACTTGTTTTAGCTTCAATACAGAAGTGGTATTCAGAAGGGAAAAGATGTATATGGTTTCAAGTTAACATAGAAAATGCTTTTTTTGTACCAATTTTGGCAGACGTAAGTCAATGGATATTTATAGCCATAAAATTCTCTTACGAACAATTAAAACTTCACAGAAAAAGTTCTTATATTTTTTGTTCCTTAAACTGACCTGTCATTTATTAATCAAGCCTTGGTATCCATAGAAAGGTTTTAATTTTCATCATGCCAGAGATGATTTTGTGATGATGTACAAATGGCTTCCTATTGATTCTAAACCTAATCTACCACCTTCATGTCACACAAATTTGGGAGTTGGTGCAATGGTATTCAATGATAAAAATCAACTGTTAGCCATATCAGAAAAACACTTTGATTACCCTCATTGGAAGTTACCTGGAGGCTATGTTGAAAGGGGTAAGTTGTGATATATTTTATAAATAATTTCATATATTAAAATGTATTTTTTAAAACACAATGAAATTGGCATAATATGAAAATGAGCACTATGGTACATTTAAAGAATATTCTCAGATTCTTGGAATTAATATTAATTAGTAAATAATTAATAGGGGATCTCTTATTGTTTTTACAGAATTTTTTCATACTGATGTTGAGTTTCTGTAGTTTCTTAATTTAGTTTATGACCTTTTAGGTACTGTAAGACACTACAATGTGAGGAAATGTCTCTATTAATATAAAGGGTTCAATCAACTGAATACATTATAGTAATATTACAGGTGAAGAAATAAAAGATGCAGCTGTTAGAGAAGTGAAGGAAGAGACAGGAATTGATTGTAAATTCCTATCATTGCTGACCTTTAGGCACCAGCATAATATGATGTATGGAAATTCTGATATTTACATGCTACTCATGATGAAAGCAATCTCTGAGCTAATCACTTTGTCACATAGAGAAGTTAATGACTGTAAGTGGATGGAAATCGATGAATATATTAATCATCCTCATGTGCACCAATTTAATAGAATTGTGGTGGAGAAAGCAAATGAATATAGAAAACAAAATTTAAGATTAGATTTACAGAAAAAAACTGTTAAATGGTCACAGATCACAAGAGAAATGACATATTTATCTATAAATGATTATGACTACAAATAAATATACATGACATTTTTTGTAGTTCTTTGTAATAAAGAATGTTATGTACTATTGTTTTAAATATATGTTTCTCTGAAATTGTTTAACCCTTTGTGAATGGGATGAATCAAAGTGAACCATACCATGGTGACAAGTCCATGTCGCCATACATAGCAATCCAAGTCAAAATCTGCACATTTTATATTATATGTATTTACATGAGCATTTACTTCAGACATGTTTGCATTTCTAGCCTCTGTAAATTATTTTCGCCAAAGGCATATTTGCTGATACACACAATGCATATATGCAGCGGTAGTCGCAAAGGGTTAATGAAGAACTTTTATCCTAATAATAGACCTAATGAAATAAAAAGTTATATTCATTTAATCGTGTAAAATATGTTAATTGTATATGAGTTTGAATGTTTGGTGGGTGAGAGTATTACATAACTTTTCATTATGATTACGAGTAATCAAACGGTTTAATATTATATTTGTTAAATCAAAGTTTATCAAAATAGATAGTATCACATTGTAAATGGCAGTACTGTACAAACATTTCCATAATAGAGTTTGAAGAAAATGATTAGGCTAAAATAATGGTTCAACTTGCCAAGATATGAATAAAATTAACTTGTTAACTCCTTGGTGCCAGAACCATGATATACAATAAAGGAAAAGTTTGTAATGTAATTATTTTTAGAGCCAATATTCATATTTGTAAACACACTGTCTCGTTTCTTCAACCGAGGTGTATTTTTAAAACTTAATAAGTTACGATAACATTTGGCGGAGGGGGAAAAGTATAGAAATAAAAATATTCGATGTTTTACTTCAAAATTTACCGACATTCAGTCAAGCCTTTAAAAAGCGCTTAAAAGTTACGCAGGCTGGAGTTTACAAAGGAGCTATGATTTTGTGGGTTTTCTCGTTTGTTTCGCAATACACTGAAAGTTAGAAAAAGTATTTTAAACATTAATTCCTCGGAAAATTTTCATGTTATAAGAAACTGAAATTAAATTACTGGTTTTCTTGAAATTGGTTTGGTAAGTTAAAAAGCTTTTGATTTTTTCATCAAAAATAACAGTGTCTCTCACAATTTACGTTTTAATTTAATGAACTTTGATGACCTTACACCTGCATAATAGTAAGAATTTTTTAAGTAGATTATATGAGATACAATCGGTGCCCGTGAATAATTTATTTGTATTTATTCATACTGAGAGGTAATATTTTTTTATTCACAGCACCGATATGGCCGTCCTAATGAGTTCATCAACATACTTGTGTTAATAAACCCCGTTCTTTCTTAATTTTATTTCATATTAAAGTAGAAATATATTAGCTAAAACTAATTATAATCACGACTATTTGCTATACTTATCTATTCCATGAATACTTTTACTTATTTTTACTGTTTTAGTTCTGAAATTCTATATATCATAATGAAAGAAAATATATGAATAAGATGTGATAAAAAGATAACAATGATAAATAATATGTTAAAAAGTTATAACAGTGAACAAAACTAAAATACCAAAATATAACTATTTTATAATATAAATAATTAACAAAAAAAGTACACGTTAACGCTATTGCCATAGGCAATCTTATAATGTATGTATGTAACCTTTGGATCATCAAAAGCGACCGTCAACATAGACGCAATAAAATTGGTTTAAAAGTATTTTGTAAATAGAGTTTCTGTACAATTAGCAACCTCATCCAAATAACACGACCCATGCAAGAATAGCACACGAGCAAAATATATAATACTATTTACATAAGTGTTAGCATGCCTAGTCTATCTATATCGCGCTTATTAAAATAAAATCTTAAATAATATAAAGTTTAATGCGAGAACACCGTATCTTTCATTAATCTCATCATATCGTCATTATCGACCAGAAGATGCCAATAGGTCTCTTCAATAGAGTTACAAAATCGTTAAGTACTGCGTTACTTGTATTCAGCGGCTACCTGCGATCTTGAGACTGCCGTCGATCCATTTTGTGGAGTCAATTAACACTGCCCATACCAATCACAATCACCTCTTGAAAATTAAAATCCACTAGTACTTCAATTAAAGTACACTTCCAGACCCTTTTGATTATTGGGGATCTTAGATTGTAATTATCCCACAAATTTCTTTTTTCTTTAAAAATTGACTTTACCATCTTTTTTTAAATTAAAATTTTCAAAAAAAAATTTTTTAGTGCAAAATTGTTGATCATAATTAGATGGTTGTAAGTTCTAATTTAGTTTATATTTCTGCTGCTGCTGCTGCTGCTGCTGCTGGATTCGGAGAAGTAGATGCTGTTAGTCGTGGCGACCATTACAGCTTTATC
>DWQX01004747.1:0-14353 GCA_018245475.1 Pharmacophagus antenor
TATATATATTTATAAATATATATATTACGAAAAATGATGATACAATTAGGTGGAATCTTACATTGCCAGTGAGTTTATTTGATAATTTTAATTAATGAACCTATAGAGGAAAACTAAATATTTTAATATTACCCCATGTTGACCATTAGCAATTTTATCATACGCATAGTTTACATGTGGATAAAAATTCTCAATGATCAAAGCCACTGGTTTAATTTCAAACAGTCAATTCGATGAGCAAGTAAAATGGTAACGGTTTACGATGCGTGAATCCGATTACAGTTCAGTGCAATCATAAATAACCACCGCGAAGTCATATGTTGAAAACCTTGAAACGTAGATGTAAAATTTCATGTTTAGTTCAAAGCCATCCCCCTAACAAACATCGGTTATTTATTAATTTTACAAAGGAGATGTTGAAAATTCTCCAACAAAAATTAAGTTGTCTAATCTAAGATATTCTTTAAGCTACATTGTAATTACTTTAAATATTCAGTAATATAAAAATAATAGCAGAGATACTTGTAATAACTACAGAGTTTAGCTGACAGTGGGGTAACTTCTTCATTGCTCTCTAACCTATCGAAACAGGATTGCCAAAAATCCTACAGTATCAGCACAGGGCCAGCTTCTCTTCCCGTGCTTCAATTAAACGAAAAGGAATATTTAGAGCGATGTATCTAATAAATTTATTAGTATAATGGTGAAATCCACCATTATTTTCTTGGGTTGCCTGTACAATGCTATTTAAATATCCCATATACACGTAGGACTATGTACCTACTGATGGATGGATTATCCACCTCGAGATGATCTTTCTGCTTATATTATTGCTTCATTAAATTAAAATATTTTTCCTCCGTTTCCAATCAAAAGTGATGGTATTGCTTCAATTCTTACTTCTAATTACCGTACATCTCCACAAATAAAGTTGCTAGCAAATAACACAAGTTTATTGCCTTCAAGAGTCCAATCTAAGCTTGGTGGATTGCCGCCCGGAGAACAATTGTAAACAATTAATTTTCGAGTGTCGAACTGTTTGTAACGTTCACAGACGCGTCGTGCCTTTAACTTTGCTTTTAATTATCAGTTGTCATCTTCAATCCGAAATTAATTACTGTATGTTATACCCCTAAGATGAAATAAATTTATTTGAATATTGTCAACAAGTTTTAATATTTGTAACTTTGTTTATTGTATTTAAGAAAACTTACAGCTAATTATAACAAAATAAATAATTAAAAGTAGTAAAACGTTATTCTTTGAAATGTTCTACCGGACTGAAGGTTTGGAACGATGAAAATATTGTATATTTTTGTTTACCGTGCCATGACTTTTTGGTGCCATTTATTATAAATATGTGCATTAGTAAAATGCGAAGAACAAATGCATATGCCATAATATCTTAGCGTATTTAGGTAAACGAAGGGCTAGAGGCCCCGTGATGATATACGATCGGCGCTGGACAATAATTGGATGTGTAGTTGATGATTCAACGAAGAAGCGTTTCTTAGGAGAGGACTATATCCAGTGATGGACTGCCGCAAATGATGAAGATGACGTATTGTATTTACATAGCGTATGTATTTATTAACATAAAACGGACGGGCCATGTAAAGCTACGTTTTCCGATTGCAACTTCCTAGGACGCATCTAGTAGATCTACGTATTTGCTTGAAAGTTTTTTTTATAGGTTGAGTAGGGAAACGAGCGAGCGTTTCAATTAATGGAAAGTGATCACCGTTGCCCGTAAACAGCCGCAACATTCGGGGAGTCGCAGCTGCGTTGCCGACCTTTAAGATGGGAGTAGGCTCTTCTCTTGAAGGTACCCAAATCATGTCGGTTCGGAAATACCACTGGCGACATTTGATTCCACAGGCTAGTTGTGCGTGGAAAAAATTGCACTTAAAATACACAGTGAAATATTTACTATCCTGCATGTCACGTTTATGCAAGTTGTGTAATTTTTTTTTAGCATTAATTATATTACTAACCGCTATTGAGAACATTGTGTAGTTCAAATATTTCGAGGGGCATTTGAAGGAAGATTTTGCCCGTCCTTCGAGTGTTAAGTTTAAAAGTTTCGTACACGCAATTAGATCTTTAGTCAATTTTATTAAACACGAAAGTATTATTTATATGTGTATTACCTCCCTCTCTCTCATTTTTATTTCTATTAATATTATTTTATCTTTTTATTTTCTATCATTCTTTTTTCGCACCCTATATTTATATTCATCTCTGCTCAGCCCTAAGGTAGACTGGCAGAGGTTGCCATTTGGCAATAAGACCTCCTTATGTTCAAATTAGTACATTAAAACTTTAAATAAAATAATTTGTACAGAGTGTGGGCGTTACCGTTCAATGTGTCGACCGCTCTGTGATACAATCACGTTTAACTTTTTAAATTTAAATACTTCTTTGTTTTTAAAGGACCTTTATCTTTAAGTGATCAACATGTTTTGATAAACACCAGAATACGTTAGGCTATGTTACGTTTATATACATTAGTGTTATTGTGTTCATACACACTTACAGTGATTTATAGTGTCATATCTAAAAACTTGTGAAAGCTTTATATGTTGAACCAAACTTCATCCTACTCGTTTCCACATTTATCATTTTCCACTACTCTTAGTAAGCATGTATGCAGTCTATTTAATCTTGTTTCGGGGCACGTCGTAGGTCAATGACGTCTAGACGTCGTATTTCTACGCAAAATTGCAGTCGTCGAAATGTTTTGAAGGAAAATAAACAGCTAATGAATGAAATTTACGGTGATTGGACATATTATTTACAATTGCATAGAAGATTTTGATACGAACGAAGTGAATTTTATAAATTGGTGATATTATAAATCTATTTCATTTGTTAATGTGACTCTATTGAAATGATTGGTTGCGGACTCCTTTTTTTTTATGAAAACCCGTCATTTGTTACTAGTATAGAACAATGCAGTAACTTTAATGTTTATAGCTTAATATGCTTCTAGCTGTTAATTAATCTTGTGTATTTATCTAATAAAAAACCTTATGTTTTTTATTACAAGCCCTTTACAGAGATCCACAGATGGTAGATAATAAAAGAAAAATGTCTAACAATTTTAATCCCCCTCGCATTTTTTTTTTGGTTGGCATTAGTAATTGTCTAAGAGGACTTAATTAAACTTTATTAAGTCAAGTCCGAAATAAATTTCACCGTAATACGCGAGGCGGGGATATAAACCCTGAACGTGTCGGCCATTGTTCTGTTTCGAAGAGCAAGTAATTAAAATATCCGTCTTAGCAGCCCCCGGGTCAGAAGACGGGACACTGGAACTAAACGAATAATGGAGAATAAATAACTTAAGAAGAACATTGTTGTAAAGTAAGTACAGTGTTGTAAAATTCTATTCATTAATCTTTTAATCAGTTTACAAAGTCAAACATAAATTATAAGTAAATTTATTCGGTTGCCCCCGTGATGTATTATGGTTTACCGCTCGCTTTGAATGACGAAAGATTGATCTAAAAATTGTTCTTGATTAGAAATATAGATTATTAAGCATTGAATCCATATACCACTGGAATTAATTTCTTATTTATTTTATTTTAAGTAAGATAAGGAAAATATTGTAGGGTACATAGTGGTTCAAAAACAACGCTAAATAGTTCCAAATTGACTTCTTTACTCTTTACTTTGCTCATACTATACTGTACGTCAATAATTTGTGGCTACAAATTTATATTTTTCCTCATTAAGAAAAAAAAATTAGTCTTTCAGGTAATTAAGTATCAATATTGAAAGTCTATATTGCAAGTTTTATCTCGCCATTAACTTGCTTTTAAGGAAAGACATGACGTGAAAGATGTCTAGACGTTATTAATCTTTAAAAATCTATCCACAGTAGAGAGTTTAATTAAAATTTAATTAAAAACCGACCTCAATAAGAACTTATACCGGTTAAACCCTTGCGTAAATATTAGTTTAAATATGTGCGCTATTGGATACATTATTTTGTCACATATAACTTGTAATAGTAACCAAATCATGGATTCGGGAATCAAAGAATAGAGATATATGGAAACCTTTAAAGAAGGCCGTTGGTACAAAATAGAAGTAAACATGTTATAAAATAATTAAATTTTAAATAATAATTATTTTATAAATCTTGGTAATGCGTCCCAAATTTTACCAATTTATAACATTTGTTTCTATTGAAATATTTAGTTTTATACATAACAATATTAATATTATTAATCCAAAAATTAGCACGAGAAAAATTCTTACGCAAATCATTACATCTTCTTTATTTAATGCAGACAAGTAAAAAAGTTTAAGTGATAATTTAAAAGAAATAAAACCGTCGAGTCGCTTAAGCATCCTGTTCCAATAAAAGAACCCGTAGTTGAAACTGTCTTCAATTAATTAACCCTTTTCTCGTAACGTAAAATAATAATTAAATTTCTTAGACAAAAATATAGTTCGGTTGTCCGAAGTAAAAGTTTAAACAACCTTTAATAAAGATTTATCAAATTGATTACAAACTCAAATCGATTTTAATCGATCAGTTTTATTATAACATGTCATTAAAACGCTATTGCTTTTAAATTAAGTAAGTATTAATTTATTAAAAAGGTTTTACTAATAGGAATTTAAAGTATAATTTATTTTTAGTAGGAACATATCATTTGTATAAAGACTAATAGATATTAGAAGTAAATCGTTGTAGCTGTATACTGTACACAATAACATAATTTCTTTTTGTTTGAACCTGGTCATACATTCAGACAAAGATTGATTCACATAACGATTTCTTATATAAATGCGAATATTACAATTATATTAAAAATAAAATTTCGTGAAATTTACCTCCTTTATTTAAACTATTTAATTTTTATCTATTTTTTTCTCTACAGTAACCATGGTCACGCCCAACTGACGCGACGGATGTGATGTCAAAATCATGACGGGATACCTACAGCTTTTAATGCATTATTATTAAAAAAGTCTGGGCAATTTTAACGCGGCGTAATTAAAACTATAGTAAAATTAAGCAAAAAGATTTTAAATCATAAATAAACATAGCAAACTGTTTTTTTTGTCATTTATTACCAAATGACAAAAAAACAATTTGTTATTTTAAACTTTCTTTTTTATATATATTAAAAAGGTGTGACAGGCAACATAGCAAAGGGTCGTATCCCTCTAACCATATCAACTTTTGGCACGGCATATTACCAAGTTGACACAAGCGCATGAATATTTTAGAAGTTTACGAACTTTCTGGAGACGGGCAGTCATTTTAATTTATATGGCGGCCGCATTAAAGGTATTGAAAATAATCTAGACATCTTTTTTTTAACTATTCAGACTAACATGATTGATAAAAATATATATGGAGAAACGAGTTGGGTCGACCAGTTTAAGAAAAACAGTTAAAATTAAAATGGGTAGGGACCCATTCTACTGTCTCAGATAGACATATTTTCAGATTAAAATTATTGGATGTTTTTCTATTTCAATGAAATTATTGGGATAATAAGACCAAAGCTCAAAATGCGAACGTAATAGGGTGCTGTTGGAGATCTTTACTTATAGAGAAGACAGACGAAAAACCGAGTGGTTGACATGATGGAGAGTGATGTCCGTCCCGTAAAAGCTGTTCCACTCGGTGAGTCGCAGCTGTCTTGTCGATCTGCACTTACCATTAGGTGAACGCTCCGCCCGTCTCCTTGCTTCATTGTGCGAAATGGAATATCTTTTAGAACTAAGCATGATAAAACTTTTTGAACTCAGTTTCTTCAGTAACTGATATAGACTTATTTTTTTTTATCGGCAACGGGCTAATACTTCACATTAATTTTACGTAATCTTAAGAGACAATGCGTCCGTAGACGGTGGCGGGCTCGCCCATGGCATTTACATGTATGACTGCTGGTACTCACCAATGCAAGCATATGTTACGGCAACAGATTTACACAGGAGACGGTAGCTAGCTAAGCAGGTTCGAAATGCTACTATCATCCTCTAGCCATGTGGCCGGGAAATTGATATAGGGATCTCCGTGATACAAGGCAAGCGGTTAACCTCTGCGCCGTGGTAACAGTTAAATTTTATTTAACATCACAGCACTACAAATTAAAAATGAATTAAATTAGACCGTTCTTCAATAGTTATAATAACTAAAATTGAGTAATACGAATATTATAATACTCTACCTGAACTCTCTTTTTATGCTCTCGTGTCAATTTTTCGTATACTTGTTGTCATTTGTGTTGACTTGGATATGATCATTCAATATAATTTATGTACATTTATTGCTGTATGAACTGTAAATCATGCAAACATTGTTAAAATAATATAAAATAAGTGAAGAAATAACAATTTGGGCTGAATTACAATTCTTAAAATGCATCGTTTGCATTATTCGCGAACCCGCTAAGTGAACAAGACGACGTCTTTTAATGCAGGAAGTTTGCGTAATATTGTGAAGCGCAGAACTCCAGACACTGCTGCGGCGAATTGAATTAATAATTCTCTGAGCGGATCCAGCAACAGCAATAATAACAATTTCCAACTTAGAAACTGTTGACCGCGACTTCGAGTATTTGCGCAAACTCTTGTTGACTTCCGTAAATATAAAATTGAAATGAATAAATTGATACTTTTACTATAAGAAGCTAAGTAGCTGTGGGCGGGTCACCGTGGGTAAAGCGAAGAAGAGCTCCATGGTAGGTTTGTCGCATACAGCTAGCACGAGCTGACCGCTCCGAGTGAGCTTAGAAAGCCTATTTTAATTGTGAGTTAGGGAGATGTGAGTGCAGCGTTTTGTCAGCGACGCCTCAATTTCACTGCTTTTGAAACCGTGGTGAAGGAGTTAAAGACTTTTAGTCGGTGCAAGTCCGACATAACCTGTCCTTATCTTTGCAAGAGCAGACATACGAAGGCATTTCACCCACTTAAAATAAAACAAAATTATTTATGTCTGTAAATTTTCACTTAAATATTTGTATAATAAATATGATGATAACTACCTCCGTGACAGTGATTTACCGGTTTGCCTTTTAAAGCGGAGGTCCCTGGTTCGATCCTCGAGCCACAGGATTAATGGAGTTTAGATGGCGGCAGGGTTTTTAAAACCCGACTAGCTAGCTACCACCCTCCATGTCAATCTGCCGCTATAACAGCACTGCTGTGTTTCAGATGTCATACATGTGAGAGCCAGATGCTTTCAGGGCGAAGTGGCATCTCCATCTAAGTCTTTTTAATCACTTAACATCAGGTGATATCGAGACTATGTGTTAGCACACAACCATTGAAAACATAAAAAGAATACATATATATACATGTGCTATAATTTCCACGTGAAAATTAAGTAAGAACTTACTATATTAGACAGTACGATACAAAAACAAACCAAAATAATATAATATTTATTAATAAAAACAATAGCGCTTCGTTTTCATTTGACTTTAATTCCAACGAATTTATTTGATTTCACAAACCTCTTAATGGATTATTACGTCTAATCAACCCGTCTTTATTTAACGATATTCCGTTGGTATTATCCAATTTACATTCGAGTAAACTCATTCGTTAGTGTTATAATTAAATAAATGGTTAAAGACTATCAAGGGAGAGTCGAGTTGGATTCTCCGCGAATGAAAACTTAGAGAATGTTTTGATTTATCTTATTTGTTTATCATCGAATAAGATAATATATAGCCCCTATGTGTTTTCGCCACTGTAAATTTCAAATATACAATTTTAGTGTGAAATAAATATTCTTATTCATTTATTACATGTATTTCTCTCAATTTCTTTTACTTAATTATAAATCTATAAATTAAAAAAAAAAGAACTTTATTTATATAAGTAAAGATATTTGTATTGTTATTTATGTATTGTGTATTCTATTGTTATTTATCTAGTAGCAAATCAATCCGATCGGATAAGAACATTTAGAGAGCTGTATTTAATATAATTAATTTTGTCCATAACTCGAAATGATCAAAATCAGTCTGACAAATTATGAATACCGTATTTTAAACAAAAATTATTTACACATTTATTATTATATATTATTAAATATCGCTGCTAGCATTATATATAAATATAAACTATATACAACTTCGACAGTTAGAGGTCTTCGTGTACCCGTTAAGGCGGACCTTTTCAGAATTTATGAGACAACGCTTTCGTTCGGGCTGTAACTTGGTATCGAACAGGTGACATGTTTATAGTATCTAAGAGCATTGTATGTTTTATTTTAAAGCATTAAGCAGGTATATAACTTACCTTTAATAATCTCGGAACTTTCTTTTATAAATAAATCAGCGAATTTTCCACTAGAGATAATTTTATTGTACATACAATAACACTCCATTAACTGCGAAGTTGTATTTATTTTTAAATTAAACATTATTAACAATATGTACTTATAAGTAGCGAGTTATTTTGAAGTTATTATTTTAATTGTTTATTTATTTAACTGCATTTTAAACACGCTTAATTTTTTTTCTATTGCTGTAGTAACGAAATATGTGTAGAAGTGTTGTAAAGTCTGCTACACAAAAGAAATTGTAAATAAATAAATGATTTCTAAATGAAGAAAATACAAGAAAAATCCATTTAATATACTCGTTATCATTTTAACACTATGAATAGAATATCGATATCAATTAAAACAAATGTTAGCACAACCGAGTCTGCACATCTTACTCTACACATCTAAGCATTAAAGCTCTCCCGACTACGTTTTCACTTCAATTACGCGTAATAATGGGATCGCCGCTACTCAGCCGCAGAGAACTGAAATTGCCGTAAACTGATACGGCTGACTCCATTTAACTGAATTACCTAACCACCGTAAAGACACTTAGGTAGGTTGTACACAGTATCAAGTACAAAGTATGTGACAGCTGTAAACGTACGTTTACTTCATAAATAGTGTAGTGTAGTAGAGTTCATAAGTAGTGTAGTAGAGCACGCGGACGCAGTTCTATGATTTAGCGGATACGGTTGCCATAGCCGAAAACAGGTAGATATCATCACACTTTATAAAGTGTAAAACATAGCGAAAACCATGATGGATGATTACAAATTATACAAGTGTTCATTCTCGTTGTTAAAATTATGCAGTTTACATAATAGTTAAGCGTTTTGTCGGCAGATGGCATTTTTAAAAAAAAAATATTTATGTTACAGCAAGGCGAAAAACCATTTTTGTTAAAATAAGATTTACCGCATTCAGTATGGAGATCAATCAAAGAATTAATAAAAAATAATCTAATCATAGTAATGGTAGGCAAATTGATTAATAATTAAAATCAATAAGTGTATTTTATATTTATGTGGATCTAAACAAAACTCTCCGGCGCTTATTTAATTTTTACGTATACGAAAATCAAGTTACGGTTTACCAATAAGGAAATCGATAGCTTCCTTAAATAGCAGTCTACATTGTCTTAAAAATACTTTGTCTTAAAAGATGTATTTTTCTTGGTAGATACGAAGGAACTTATAGATTACTTAATTTTATAATATTGTGTAATTTTTCATTATCTTCTTTTCGAGTTTTTAATAAATTGCGTATTATTGTATTCTTATTTTTCACTAAAAAAAAAACAATGTTGCCAGAGGCAGCGTTAAAAAATAAAAAAATCAAACACATGTTAGTACAAGGAACTTTTTTTATTTAGAGTATTTCTGTCAATACTAAGGGTGTCGTAAATCTAGAGTTAATGTTTAAATGTTTTGAAAAAGATTTGTTTTAGTAACATTGCTCACAATGAGATCAAGAAAGGGGTAATGTTTAAGAGATACAGGAATTCTTTGTTCAGGCGACGTTACTGATTTGTAAAAGAAATACTTGTTCTGTGAATAAATTTTAATTATCTTTTGTTGTTGCAACCTCTTTATCTCACTCAACCCATCTGCTACAATGCTTGATTCTCTTTTCTTTTGCTTCAACTGAATACCAAGCATTCGAAAATATATAGTTATATAAAAGTTTCATCATTGATTGCATGCACAAGAAGCTCTGGGTTCTCTACACATATAAAGAAGTAGTATTTAAGTCTTCCTAACATTCTTGATATACAACGATAGACAGGAAAAAACTGCGTATTACTTAATCCTTATAATTCTTTCGTTTGCAATGAATTTACACGTATTACTACTTCGGGACAAGCGTCCATTGTAGTCGACAATCAAGAATTTCTACCTTATACATATGTGCAACTCTGCGCCCGTTATCATAATTACAGTAAGTCGTCTTTCGGTTGATATAGCCTTTTTTAATGTACCCTAATCTAAACTAATAAGAAACCAAGACTTAAATACCAGTATTTTTAATTTATTTTTATCATAAAGACGGTATATAAAGATACTGTGATATTAACATAAAGATAAGCTAATATAGATAGAACAAAGATTTATTAGTAAAAGTGCAGTTTCCTGCGATGAAAATTTTTCGCTACTTAGTGTAATAACAATAATGGAGACAGAATGGTTGTGATTGCGTGGTTGTACTTGCGAATATCAACCAGTATAGAATATTTTAGAACAAATGATCTTCATAGAATCAATATATCAATATAATGCATATTTAATCCGAGTGTCGACTGTGGAATCGTCATCATTAGCACCGTACCGGAGTGGTTAAAATTTGAAATGTCGAAGTTAATATTAGTCACCTACACATACAGTATTTTCCTTGCTTTCGAGATATAATTCCTCAAACTGGTTTCTACCCCCCGCGGATTTCTGCTTTGTCGCTGCCTCCGAGGCGCATTGGTTTTACCCGGTTGCCTTTTAAAGCAGATGCCCCGAGATCGATTCCCGAATCACATAAAGTGGCGTCTGGATGGTTGTAGGGTTTTTCAAATCCGCCTGCATAGGTACCATCCTTAGTGTCAATATAACACCGCTATAACAACGTTGCTGCGTTCCAAGCGTCATATATGTTATATGTGAGAGCAAGAACTATTTCGAGCGAACGCGCTTCACCGTTGACGGTCTTATTGTCACTTAATATAAAATGAAATCTAATTCAAGTGTTAGCTCATATTGGATAAAAGTTTTAGCGGACAGTCTTTGTAGGCATGCGCTCGCTATTTCATTTAAATTTCTCTCATCTGGTCTGAACATTTTATAGAGAATTACTAGAATATTCTAACAAGGCATTGTTTGTCTTAATTTTTATTTGAGCTTTCCAATCGTTGTACTTCTTTTATTCACAATTACCGTTTTCTAAATCAATTAGCGCGTAGGCAAATGCGATTTACCTCATTATAATGAGATTTTGCGAGCCTTCAAGGAAAATTGAAGCGGAGAACTTGGCAACACGCATCAAGACAAACTTAATGAAAAAAAAATGTATAATAAGTTTATTTTTTATTTTGAAAACCGTTAATATATTAAACCTTTTGTTAGATGCGCCGTTTTCATTTTGTAATAATTTAATTAAACACATATCAAATTAACACGAGATTTACCGGAGCCGTTAATTAAAAGGATCAACCCTAGATAAAAAAAAATTGTGTACTAATATGCGTTTGATTTTTTTGATTGTTTTATACTGCCCCTGGTAGTATTGTTCTATACATTTTATTGCAAAATAGAAAAAATAACAATATTATAATGCACAAAATTACTATAGACTCGAATTAAAAAAAACAATAAAAATATTTGTATATATATGTAGTGTTAATTGAACACACATCAACACACGTCAAAAAGACATCTCACAATAATAATTCAAAAATCAAGTACAATTCAGAATACAATAACTGAACTATTTAAACATATTGATGATTATGTTTTAAACAATCTATTTATGTTTTACTGTATATTATTACCGAGCCTTGTTATATTATTATAATTTTTCAACGTGTTATAAAAACCTAAACATTAAATACGAACACATAAGCTGGAACATATCACAAATTTTACTTTGTCTCCTAAATAATACTTGAATAATAATAGAAAATTATATCCAAATGTTACAGTACACTTATTATATTTTTAAATTTGTTACGTAAACAAACAAACATGTTAAAATTATGTACTATATGCGTAAATTTTAGTAAAAAATGTAACAAATGTTAGATAAATATACTCGGTGTTAATATTTATCTTTGTTATAACAATACATAGTTATTTAATAAAAATCAATAATGTAATTTTATTATTTATATACGATTCCATGTACGTTCATACACCTGACGATTAAATAATATTTGTTTTATAAATAGATATCAATGTTTCACAGAATTGTTGCAACGGTTTTAACATTTGTTAAATTATTGTTAAACCAGAATTTCGCTTGTGTTACAAGATTTACAGTTTTCTTTTTTATTTACAATAAAGTAACAAGTAAGAAGTTTACTGTAAATGTTATACGGCTTCGGGAAATTAACCAGTTTGATAATTATTTAAATTCTTTTAAAATCAGATTTAAAAGTATTTTTTTTTAACGGTGGTTCGTTTTTTAATGTGTCAAAAGTGGCTAACTATTGATATAGTGATAAATAATATTGCTTTCATTTTAATTTAAGGATTCAGGTTTTCTTTTTTCTTCTATTTATTTATTATTATACATAGTTTACAGCTTATAATGCAGTTTATATAAATAATTACATATGGACAGGTCACAAGCCATTTATAAAATAATATTTTGAAGACTTATTTTAAAGAATTACAAAGTAAAAATAATAAGAAATAAATTAAAATTAAAATAGAAGTATAAATAGTGCAAGGTTCAAAGAGCGCGCGCGCTTGTGTGTTTGTAAGTGTGTTATGATGACTTAATAAAATATAAAATAATAAATAAAATAAAATATAATATTTAAGCGGATAAAATTTGTTCAGCTCTTTGTTTTTATATTTCTAGGTTATTATATGGAATTGTGTAATGTTGGACACTCTCTGTCTACTTCTATGTATTGTTTTATTTAAAATATTTGTACATGTAATTACTGTTTTTGTTAAAATAAAGATAACAAAGGATAAACATATTAATCATAACATATTACTGCTACGCAGTAAATACTGCAGTGGAACCTGTGCAGTCCTAAAAGACCTACCACCGATACCAGTCCACAACAACCAATACGAATCTGAAACCGCCGATTCGTTTCCAATATTATAATAATATTATACCATTGAAACTTCTATTTAACAACAATCTTAAATTCCAAGAAGCGAATAATCCAAGAATTACGATTTTAAAGTTTACAAATCGATTTGTGGCCATAGACGTGTTTACTAATCAATTAATGTTTTACGAGGAAATAATAAACCGGATTAGACGTTTCAGCACTGTTCGCGTAAACCTATAAAACGTTCGTGCTTCACATCAAAAGTATATGTAACTACTACAATAAATCTATAACATGGACATATCGAGGGATAACAGAGTAATAAATTGTTCGAACATTTATTTATATCTAGAACTAGTTCGAAAGTACAGATTCAATTCATTTACTTCTCTTTATGTACATAAGAAGTTTTAGGTGATAAGTTTATTTTTGATTAACACCTACATTCACTAATAACTTCTCATTTTATTTTTTAAAAACACAACCCATTTGAAAAGTAACTGCTATACTAAATATGGCTTTCGACGTTTTTGTGTTTTTAATAAATAGTTGAATAATGTACAGTGTGTCCACGGAGATGGTTCCTGTCGTCTCAGTGACGTCAGAGTTGACAATGTCCCATGAAATTTATTACGTCACCTACACGTCATTTTAACCCAGTGTTAGTGTGCCTGATCGAAAAACGTTTAATTATTAACTTATCTATAAAATTTGTGCAACGATTATTAATATTTGTATAGTTTGTAAGACGAAGAATTCTGCCCTACATAAGGGGAACAGGTATTCGCCTTAGATCTAGCAAAAAATGTCGGATATATTATGTATGTTTTCATGTAATTACTATTGTAATTATTATATTCACACAAATGCATTTCCAATTTAATGCATTCTACAAACATAAGATTTAGGTGGCCGTGACTTCTTAAGTTATCATATAATAATGCGAAATTTGATATTATATTATAATTACATATGTAGTTAAGATCTTTAAAATAATTTTCAAGGAAAACGGTACCTCTAGAGTACTTTTCCAATAAACTTCAGTAAAAAAAATATTAAGTCCAAATGTTGGTATCACTTTAATAATGTCTGATTTTTGTTTTTTTTTGTCTGAGTGTTGACATTTAGTTGTCAATAGTATGTTTATTTTTTTTACGTACACAGAATTTGTAACGTCAATAATAGTAATAGAACGATAGAATGTTACGTAAAATACGATACTACTTTCAGATTTTTTTCTATAAAGATTTATTATATTATATATATAT
>DWQX01004748.1:0-14352 GCA_018245475.1 Pharmacophagus antenor
TTCGTGTACAATATTCAAAATCATATAAATTTACACTACACTGGACGGCTTAATTTAAATATATGAATTCCAAAATATTACGCCCATCCGTGACGTGTTTACATGACAATAATATCTGATGCTTCCTAGATTACCTTGTTACAAAGAATATTAAGTGTTTATGATAAATTTAGTTTTACGACGACGAAATCTTCAGCGTACATCATGCACTCGAATCTACTATTTAATATTTTATGCAATAGATATTTTGAACGTTTCGTTGCTTTAATCGACAATAAGCCAACACTTGCCCTCAATTTCACATGGTGTTACGTGACAATAAGACAATGGATGGTGCAGCGTGTTCGCCCATAATATATTCTTAGTCCCACACGTGTGACTGCCGAAACACAGCAATGCTATTATTCGAAAAACCCTATTACCAACCAAATTCCACTACTCGCGTAATTCCGGGAATCGAACAAGTGATGCCACATCACAAAGGAAACGACTTAAAATCTGCACCACGGAGACGAATGTTTTTTTGAAGTAATGCTTAGGTTATATTTTAGGTTCAATTTTTATAAACAGAATAGTGCTCAAACACAATATTAATTCATAACACAATAAAAATTATGTAAAGTATGGCATAACTGTTGATTGTTACTAAGCCCTAAAGGAAAGTAGTATTTCATAATCACAGACGTATGCGTTAACTAACATATTCTACACATAGTGGTCCTGCCCCATATAAGATATTCACTATTGGACATAATAGTCTTATGCAAAAATTGATATAATTATAAATATTATTTAAAGAAACCTTAGGTTCTGTAATATGTATTAAATTACTGTAAGAGTAATATCTCTACGTTTTTAGACAAAACGTGAAAATTACATAAACGAACGGTAATTTTTTGTGATTTTTTAGAAAGCTTCGCTATTTATGATTTTTATCTCAAGACATCTTTTACAATAACCGATACAAAAGAAGTAAAAACTTTTGTTAATATGGAATTGGTGAATATCGAACTGTTTTATACTTTTTATTTCATATAAATGTAAATTATTAATATTAATTTAAGATACGATTTTTCTTGTAAAAGAGATATTTAATTCCTACGTAAATAAATTTCAGTTAAATAATTGTTAATTTTGTGTATTGGTAAGAGCTGTAATAATTAGTTTACTTACGACTATATAAAAATTATTAATGTAACTAAAATATTTAAGATGTAGTATCATTTGTAACATGTAATATATATATATATTACTTTTAAACAAAATAATAAATATGAATTCTATATTTATAAAAATATCGACAAAAGCTATGACCCCATTACACTTTATCTTTGTATTTTCAAACGGTTCCCAGTATATATCACCTGGTGCCTAGATAACAAGTAATCAATAAATAGAACACGGGTTGTGCAAACTTCTTCTCTTCTTTCTTTTCTTCTCAAAAATTACTGAAGATTACTCGCCATAAATATGTGATAATAAATTTATTGATCAAATGACTGCGAAAAACAGTATTTCGGATGCGTTTTCTATTAAATATTACAACAACGACTCACCTCTGTTTTCAGATGGTATAAAGACGGGCTTATACTGTATGATTTAGTTGTTTGTCGGTTTTGATTGGATTGAAAAAATCACCAAACAGGATTTAATTCGTGTAACAAATTTTCAAAGATTATATACATTAGCTAGATTTTTATAAAATTGTATATGGATTTAAATGTTCCGCCTTCACAAAATTTGGAGGAGTAATATGAAAAATCAATTTTACAAGGTCTTCAGTGTTAACAGTATCAAAAATTGGTTAATCATCGACAATATTTCTTTATGCCTTAGTCGTATACACATTAAAATTATTTTTTAGTTAATACCTAGAATACTACAATAAAAAGCTTTTTTTAAATTAAAGGCATTCAAATTGTTGAGAGTAAAGGGTATACTCTTGAGCATAGACGATATTAAAGTTTGCGTCTATATATCTCGCTGTCACTGTCAATATAAATTTCACACTCCCTTAACGTTCCAATTCAACTTGTCCATTTATTATAAGATTTTGTTACATTTTAGAAACAATGAACTTATTATATTTGCCTATGTTTATATTAGTTTTTATATCATGATTATACATAACCAAAATACGGATATTAACATTGTGAAAAGATCATTTAACTTTCCTTTTTTCTTAACTGTCTATGTTTATCAGATAACACCATAACTGCGTGAATTGGCAGAAAGAGATTTTCTAATTTTACGTTTAGCTCGACTGCGAAAGACGAATATTGGCAGTAGTGCTTGGTCCATAAAATCACATTATTAATAACCTTTCTTAAGAGGTATCATAATAAAAATAAAATGTCTCTAATTAGCAGAAGCATATTTCGTGCCTTAGTACAGGTAAGTTTTGTATATAGCGTAATTTTAATCAATAAACCCTAGATTCAAGTGTTTCGTAACGTGTAATTCAAACCTTGTATAATTTCTTTTGCAGAAAGGAAAATGTAGTGAAATTTAATTTTACTTTCATCAATTAAATTTTTACGACCTCATCGATTTTAGTGTTACAAAATTTTCACGAGAGAAATATTCACGTGACCAAAATAATATTTTTAAATTAAAATTTTAGGGATCACAGCATATCAATAAAGGCGTTCATACTACTGCGGTACTTAACAATAAAAACGTATGTTTTGCGCCACAAGCAATCAGCACCTTGGTGAGATACTAACTGGTTTACTAATAAGTAGTGAAACAAAAACTATAACGAGCAATGAAGTTCAAACTACACGGTGTTGTTATAATTTTGTCAATACTAGGTAATATCTCACATTTATGAGTTTAATATAAGAAAGTTTTATTTTGATGTTTTCCAAAGATAGGCTAGACTGTGATACTGTCAAAAAATAGTGTTTGTTAACTTTTAAAAAAGCCATTTTTTATTTGTTTAGTAGTTTATCTTGACTATTATAAAGTATGTATTTTTAGTTTAATTATCTGTAATCCATAAAGTTTTTAATGTAATAGATTGAAAATTATTGTTTAGACTAAATATAAAAATTAGTCTATTCCATTTAATCAATGAGCAATATTTATTAGATACTAATTTATAATAAAAAAAAAATCATTAAAGATTTACTAATTGCATATAGTCTAATGTGTTTATGGAATTTCACATGAATTAATGTTTTATGTAATTAAATTTGGCTAAAATAATAATCATACCGTAAATTCAAATAGCAAATATATAAAAATATCTTATTTCAAATAAATTTATGTAATGAATCTATTAAGACTAGACCAAGTATTACATGTTTCATTGCTTGTTATATTAAATCTTTGGATGTAATATTTATTACATGACATATTCATGACAATAATTTTTTTTATTTTGGAGATGTATGATGAAGTTAAATATATCTATTTTACATGAACCATATTGGTATCAAAATTAGAACATTTTATTCAACTCAAAAAAGTATACTTTTATTGACTATAGGCTCAACTGATCGTAAATTTACAAGGTGTTAAGTGATAATGGGGCTGTAGATAGTCAAGTGTGCTTGCCCAGAATATGTTATTATGTCAGCATAATTATTATTATTAGTTTTATTATGATTAGCAGGAATTACTGGCATCAAAACGTAAGATTTTTTTTTCTGCATGATGTATAACAGATATGGCTATTCTATTTTTTTTTTTCAAATAGAAATTTGGAATTGGAATTGGTTTCTTTTCATGAACACAAATTTAACACATTATTTTAACGTGGTAATATTGACATAAGATTGTTATTCAGGCACATAAACTCATATTTAGAAAATGGCAAAATTCAAAAATTACATTGTGCAAAAATTAGCAAATTCACCCTTGTATGAATAGAATGGTTCAGTAACAAAACTGAAGCATGATTATTTGTATTCATTTTATTTGTATTTGTGTTGATTATAATATTAAAGCATGAGAACCCTTGTAAGTGTTTTGTAAAGTATTTAATAATAACCTTCATGTTGTGTTGTCCTTGAGGAAAACATATGCATAAGCTTCAGTATATTCATCTAAGAATCAGATTCATAAAAAGGTTGGTTTACTTCAATTGTATATTGTAAAGTTATCGCATATTTATACTGTAATTGTAAATTACTTTATACATGAAAAATAGCATAATATACATTAAAAAATACTGGTAATAATCTTTTGAGGATCAAATCTTCATTTTAACACAGCATCTTTACTTTGAACACTTGTCAAAGGCAGAAAATTTTTAATTTTTTATTTTGTTGCCAGCTAAAAATATCTCAGGTAATACATAGAAATCAAGTGACTCAGTAATGTACAGTTGTATTTAAATTATTTTTTAAGAATATAACAAGAGGACTTGGTATGGTAAATCTGAAAGTAAAATTATTTTGTTTTTATTATTTTTTTAATTGTTACATTTTATTAGAACTTTTGTTGTGATTCCTACTGTTTTAATAATTTTTGAGGTAAATTGAGGCGATGCAGAATAACAATAAATTTCCAGTATTCTTAGTATATTGATCTGATCATGATGAATGGCTATAAAAACTAAAGAGTTTATGTTGCCAACAATAAAAATGTCCCTGAAATAGTTATATCAAATGAACAGAAAGCTTTACAAGATGGAAAGGTCCCATTTAAACTGTCAGCATAAACATAGTAAGGGAGAAGGTAACAGAATTGTAAGAATTTACAAAATGGAATAATGAGAATTTTAAAACTTTGATATTGACAAAAGAATATGCAAATAGTTAAAAATTTAATTATTATGTAGTTACTTTACCTGTGTTATTTTTTATTTATTTACGAAAATCAAAGAAATATCTTTATCTAGCAAACCAAAGAAGGCCGCATTAAATGCACCCTCATTCCTGGAGATGGTGTTGGCCCTGAGCTTGTTTACTCTGTCCAAGAAGTTTTTAAGGTATGTATTATGTAAGTATTATTTGATTTAAACACTGTATTGGCATCCTTTTATCTTTGCTTATCATTTTATAATTTGATTTATTATCTATATATTTCAATTTATTTTCTCTGGGGTAGTAATAATTTAATTTTTATTAAAATTTTTGATAAAACTGTTAATTATTGTCTAATCTACAATTTTAGTAATGAATATGAAACATTGTATAATTTGTACAATTTGGTTTGTGTTTCCAGGTGTACCACGCCTAAATTAGTTTCATTAAAAAAAGATTTTACCTTTATATGGATGTTAAGTTTTTTTATGCTATAAAAATATAAATATCCTGAATTGTTTTCAATTTTATGTTATACAGGCGGCAAATATCCCAGTGGACTTTGAGTCATTTTTCTTCTCAGAGGTGAATCCAACATTGAGTGCACCTCTTGAAGATGTTGTAAATTCCATTGCAAGAAACAAGATTTGCATCAAGGTATAATTTTTATTACATCTCTATGATACATTAATTAATTTCATATTATCCTTTCATATCCATAGATTTCCTAACGATAGACTCATATTATTAATGGGTATAATTTTTTTAAGGTATATTAAGCAAATATGTGATCAATTCACTTGATGGATAGTGATTACCGACCCCCCATACACAGTTGCAATACTAGTGTCTGTCCAACATGTAGCATTAGATAAAAAAAAAACTATAAGTAGATGCATCTTAACTAACTCAAAATGTTAGTCTGAGTAAGTTAACCACTATAATAGAGAATTGTTGATGTGTACCTTATATAACATACAGATTATAAATAAATAAATAATAAATCTTTATTGTCCAAAATATACAATGATAGAGATGTGAAGTCCCTGACTTCCTAGTTAGTAACACAGAGGATTACCTCTGGGGTACGGATTACCTTACCCCTGTGTTTCTAACAAGGAATTCAGCATCCTCTGCCAATTTATGACACAATTAAGACTTTGATTTGATTTTACAAGTAAAACTTCTTTTGAAATAATTAGTTTACCAACAAATTAAATAAATGAGTTTTAAGACAAAGTGAATGTTTATTTGTATATATTTATGCTTGTTAGAGTAAATGTGATTGTTTGCTGCGTGAAAGTAAGTGTAAGTCTGTGAATGTGTGGTTAGTTTGCAAGAGCATATGAGTTAAAGATAACATATACTATAAGTAAATTAAAAGAAGTATAATGGAATAGAATTAGAAATAAATATTAAATCAATATCCTATAGATTTCACAATAATCTAATCTAATGCTAAGAGCCCTCACTATTTACTTCATGTCATAACTTGGTAATGGTTGAAAATTAATTATCTTGTTGACTTTATCATATAAATGTACAACCAGGAAACACTTGCCGTTTCGAAAATGACGTGGTACACTTGGTAAAATGACATACATTTGTTTTGTTGTTGACATTACGGCTGTCTACCATGTAGATTGTGATTTTGTACTGTTTCGTAATAATAAGCATAATATAAAGTTGTTTTACTGTTAGTCGTTGACATTTTTCAGAAAGAACTTTAAAAGGTAACTGATATGGACTAAGTGTTGCGATTTTTAATAAAGATCTCTCTGATCTTTCTAATTGCAGCACATGAGATTTACAAGCACCGCCCCATACTCTAATGCAATAACTAAGTACAGATTGAACGAGAGAATAGTAAAACATACGCAAAAGTTCGATCTCACCAATATGTCTCAACTTTTTAAAGACCCATACAAACTTTCTGATGCGAGTAGTTGTAAGCTCTATATGAGACCGCCAGTTTAGTTTTCCACCTAAGCTGACACTCAAATAGTTAACAGTAGATGATTTGATGAGCGCTACGCATGTACAATTTTCATCATTTGGAAGCATACAAGAATGTACTGTAAGATTAAAATTCTCTAGTCTAGTTTAGAGATAATTGCAAATAGATGCATTGTTGAGGTTATAGATGACGAGGTTACTCTAAACCATAGATAAATTTTATGAAGACTAATTTCACCATTATGTTTAGCCTCACGCCAAGATTTTCCATAAAAAATTATCGCTGTGTTGTCAGCATACATAAATATTTTCCTGTTATTTATAGGCAGTAGAAATAGTTCATTTATGTACACCAGAAACAGACTTAGGGCCCAGAATACTTTCTAGGGGAACGCCATTAACAATCCTAGAATCAGAACTAACGTGTTCTCCTATTTTCACTTTTTATGTCCGATTATTTGGGAAGTCTGAAAATTTCAAGGGCGGTACCATTTATCCTAGATTATTTAATTTGTCTACTAGAGTAGGAATAGAGACAGTATCAAAAGCTTTAGCCAGATCCAAAAAGGATTTGAAAAATTATATACAGATCATTTTAGTACAGTTTACCTACAATGGTTTAACACTTGATCACATACACACCTTAAGTGAAAATGAGACCGAATATGGTGAATTTTGTTTTCTCAGAGTACTTTGATTTTCATATACTGACAGCTGGTACATAGCAAAGCTTTTACGGAAGATTGATGATATAAGAGTGGTAGCCAGTCAGGCCGATTCGTAAAGATTTTAACATCCCTCAAACTCAACATCTGTAACTATAACTTTTATATGTATTAAATATACAATTATTTTCTATCCTAACTTTAACATCATCATTTTCCTCTATCTCTCGAAAGGTTTACCCGAAGAAACCACTTATACTGATAAGTCCGCCTATGTACAATTTTATTTCATAGTCTTAACACGTAATTGTTTTTTTTTTATGTACAATAAAGTATTCATTTATTTATTCTGTCATGAAGTGAAAAGTATGGCTTACAACTTCCAGGGTATTTTGGCAACGCCTGATTTCTCTCATACTGGTGAGCTGCAAACGTTGAACATGAAGTTACGAAACGCTCTCGACCTGTACGCCAACGTGGTGCACGTAAAGTCGCTGCCCAACGTGAAGTGCCGTCACCAGGACGTGGACTGCATCATCATACGCGAGCAGACCGAGGGAGAATACTCCGCTTTAGAGCATGAGTCTGTGCCTGGTGAGACTTTATTGTAACGCCCAATGATCCGAAATTGTCAGTGCCATTTGACAGATGTTTTTTTTCTCTTAAATTTTTTGATTTAGCCGTTACATTGCGGAATTCAATGATTCAACAATAAAATTTGCTAATTTTCGCTTGTTTTAATTGCAAATATTACGACTAAAATACAACCTCAACGCTTTTCATCACTACAAATTACATCCGCAAATGTTACGTGTTTCTCTGACATCGATAACAGATGTGTCAAAGCCTCATTGGTATCTCATTATGTATTACCATCGCTAACATGTCGAAAGTTTGTAGTATATAAATATTATAACTGTTATGTTTATACGGTAATCAATGAGATGCTTAACATTCAATCGATAACTGTTACCAGAGACCATCCGAATAGGAACCATTTCATTAGTACAGACCTTTTGCTTACATAGTTGAATAGAGATGTACTCGTAAGTATATCTATAATATAATACAGCGATTGTATTTAGTATATTGTAACAACAATTTTCGCCGGACTACTCCAATGGCTTACAACACTTATACTACCTTGCTATGTAGCGTTGTCGACTGAGAAATGACTCACGGGATAAATCAATACAGAAGAATACTCGGGGGGAAAAAGAGGGAGAGTAATAATTTTTGTTAAAGGTGTGGTAGAGTGTTTGAAGATCATCACAGCGGCCAAGTCGGAGCGTATCGCAAAGTTCGCGTTCGACTACGCGGTGAAGATGGGCCGCAAGAAAGTGACCGCCGTACACAAGGCGAACATTATGAAACTGGGAGACGGACTTTTCCTACGCAGCTGTGAAGAGGTTGTGTACATAATAATTTGATTTTCAAATTTTTATCGGCAATGCTAGCCACACTTGACTTTTTCATAGTATCAGAGGGAAAATCTTCGAAAGGATAAGGAAGAAGAGGACGTCAAGGTTGTTGTCGTAATAGTATTGTCGTGTTCCTGCTGTCATACATATGAAAGCCAGAGTATTCGGCGCGACTGCACTTCACAATCTACGTCTTCATTGTCACTTAACATCATGGGTAATTGTGACTAATAGTTAGCCCATTGACGATGAAAAAAATATTTAGTATGTTTTCAAAGGTCTATAAAGAAAAAAAAACAATATTATAATTTCTTTGAGCTATAGGCATTTTATTGTTAAAGTCTGTATTTTTGGTGTTGCAGATGGCCAAGTTATACCCACGCATACAGTTCGAGAAGATGATAGTGGACAACTGCACCATGCAGATGGTGTCCAACCCGAACCAGTTCGACGTAATGGTGACGCCCAACCTGTACGGGAACATCGTGGACAACCTAGCAAGCGGGCTAGTGGGCGGGGCGGGCGTGGTCGCCGGCGCCTCCTACAGCGCTGAGTGCGCAGTCTTCGAACAGGTCGCACATTCATTTAACACATTTATCGACCGCTGTACTATTAACCCTTAGCGAATGAAGCCTGTTGACGAGCGAGAAACGCGAGTTCTTCTAGAGTATATTTTACACCAGATTTACTGGACCTCTAATTTTGAAAGACCAACCCTAGATAAAAAGATTCCTGTACTAAGATGCTATTGACCTATTAATTTTTTTATACTGCTTCTGGGAACAATGTTCTCTATAATTTATTGCAATACAGGGAAAAAAAGAATACAATAATGCACAAAAATACTACAGAAAAAATAATACTAAAATCCCAAAAAAAATTAAATAAAAAAAATACTACAGATTCGAAAAGGAAAACCATTAAAATGTATCGGTATATCTAGTATTTTAGGAACTGTGATATTCTGCGAAGGGATGATTTTTGGCATTTAAAATGCCCCGTAAAAAGTAAATGTAAAAAATATAACAGTGATGTGTTGTATTTAGGTAACTAAACACATTTTTATATTTTATAGCAAATTTTAAATGTTATTACATTATTCATCTCTTACAAAGATTAGACAACTGCGATATAAACGTTTCATGCCACGTGTGCCATTTATGGTACACGTTAAGCTTAACCAGTAGCCCGCGTGTGCCATAAATAGTACACGCAGACGTTTCTATTTAAAACGCTGAAAACATACATTTTATGACAAATTTGATCCTGCAATATATATTTCACCTGTACCAATCTTTAGACAATACCTCAATGGGCTTGTACAAGTTGAGCAAAAATAACTTGGAAGAAAACGTGTTAACAATAGATAAATCACCGGGCATTTTTAAAGTCACTACGGCGGCTCGTCGTACAGAAAGATGACATCCGCGAAAGCCTCTATAGTGGTTTGCGTCGTGCCTAGAAGGATAATGTATAAGTAGAATAACTGGAACTTGTGACGACGTCGATTGTGCTTATAGTATAAAAATAAATGTTTTGATTCAACTTGACTGATTATATAGCAGTACGTATGCACAACGGTTAATACGCTTTGGCGGGTAGTTACCGACACTCCTCTGCAAAGTTGCTGACTGTGTCATTGCAACTTTTATGGTACACGTTTTTAACTTCAAATACTGGTTTAATTCGCATGGTTTTTCTCGAATTAATCATTGTAATGCTAAGTGATAGCGAGCTGTTAGTTAGTTTGTGGCGCCATTTTTCCTCTCCAGCTGTAGCACATAGGAAGCGGTTAAATGGGTGAATCGGGGCGCTATATAGAATTATTTGATATCAAAAAGTGCTACTTGGTGTCCTAATTTAAATACACGAGTTTTTACTTAGAGCATTAACTTTGGAGTTTAAAGTAACTTGTCGAACGAGAGCGTGTTAATCGGCTTTAGATTATCGATATACTGATTTTTTTTTTGATTTCAGGCAGCGCTACTGATTTTCCATTTGCAATATAGTTAAAAATATTGACTTTGTAATTTATTTTGCCGCTCCTTTTGAAGCAGCAGAGATAGGGATGTCCTTGGTATTTATTTTCTTCAGAATTGACATGGCACCGAAAAGCTACATTTCGAGAAGAGTGAAAAATGGAAGAGGCCTTATGCCGCAAAGACATGCCGACACCCGAACACGAATTTGTTTAAATTTTAATATATCTTATAAATATTATATATCATAACATCCTTTGTATCTGTTGGCAATAAAGTCTATAATAATACTACGTGAATAGGTACAAATAGGTTAAGTATTTGGACTTGTCCTACAGGTGCGTGATTGTTAGTAGTGTTAAAATGTGATGGTTGTTTATCAGGGCGCCCGGCACATTTTCTCGGGCGCGGTGGGCAAGAACATTGCAAACCCGACCGCCATGCTACTCTGCTCCGCCAACCTGCTAGCGCACGTCAACTTGCACTCCTACTCCAAGATGATCAAGAATGCGATCAACAAGTGAGAAATAATTTATATTTAAATAAGCATTTTTGTGTGTGACGAATCACCATTTGGAAAGTGATTCCACATCCAACGCGGACCGCGTTGGATGTGGAATTGGACTACAGTTTGACATGACATTATTTGACAACAAGCCCGTAGATTGTGACGTTTGCCTATCCAGAATACTTTACCTTTCACATGCTTGTTAAAGCATAATAGTGTTATGGTAAAGGTTCACCTTGAAGATTGTTGCCAGCCCGGGGGGTTCGAAAAAACCTTAACACCATCCAGACTCTAATCATGAGGCTCCAGAATCAAACCGGTTTTAGATAGATGGGCCACTTTTTTTGTAACTGAATTACATTTCTAAGCGCGAAGTGAGAGAGAGATGCAATACTGGTTATACATATTAGCGTATTTATTAAGAACAATACTTTAGCCTTCTATTTAAATATAGATTAAATATTAGAGATTAAGTAAAGAGTTATTATGTATTGTCACCTGTTAGTCTAGCATAACGATAAATCTTTTATCTTTGTTTTAATAACATAACTGAAGTGTAGTCTGTTTATTTTAATTATTAAATTACATTTTTTTTTCAGAGTCCTTTCTGATGGTAAAGTGAGGACCAAGGACCTTGGAGGTCAATCTACGACCAAAGATTTTACCAATGCTATTATTCATAGTCTCGGTTAATATAACCAAAACAAAATCTGTAATGAATTTTATATTAATAGAGTTATTTCATAAGAATAATTTATTAATCTATTTAATTTATTCTAAAATTGAGATCTGCAATGGTATTATATAAATTGTTCAGCATTGACATAGTATTGTTTTAGACGTTTCCTTAAAATGACATGATAGTGTTACCATTGTAAATATAATAAACGAATTGATGTTAACTATTGTTGTTTTATTTTTTTACAGCGTGGAATCAGATACATGAAAAAAAATGCTGCCCATTAGTTCCTTGGGTTGTTGCGTACATATTATATGAATTATATGTATTGCGGTATAACTCTCGGAGCAGCTAACTTTTTTACTCTGTCTGTTATGACGTATTTCAAAGCATTAGGCGGCACCTGAAGAGAACAAAATCAATTAAATAAATTAAGTATTTAAATATGATGACTTTAGTTTCAGGAACGCTGTATTAATGAGTAATAAACCAACGGAAAAAATATGAGCCATCCTCTTTTATCTCAAGGTGTTAAACACGTACGTATTAACGTAGGAATTATTCCCGTCGCACATCTATCGATTAAAATCTATGATAGTGGGTGTATTAGCAGCAAGAAATAAAAGGTCAATAACAGTTTCCTTTTTTAGGATTCTATGCGCAAAGGATGACAAACGGATCCTATTAATGTGCTTAGCTGAGCGTGTCTGTAGGCTCTATCTAATGCACCATAATAGACAGAAAGTTGAAATCACGGATTGTATACTTCTATTACCGCTACAGCAAATAAAGAATAATTATACAAAAAACGCAGTTTAAATAGCGTTTATTGTACGGGAATCTTTGCGGTGCAAGCCCGTCTCGCACTTAATAATAATAAATAATTATTATTAAGTGCGAGACGGGATTGATTTTTAATCAACTCAGCTAGCTTTAATAAACACATCAAGAAAAATATAAAATATATCACAGATAGAAAATAATATAACAACCAATGAAATCTAATAATAATGTTTATATTGTATTGCAACGCTGAGTCGAAAGGGTAAGCTGCTCAGCGTAATGCTGATAATCCCGGAGGGATGATCAGTGCTGGTATTCTGCAGAAACCCGGGTGGGTACTTAGTTCGTTCGACTGTGGCAGCAACAGAGCACGAACATAAAATTGTTTTATATATATGGAGCAAAATGTAGTTAACATATAATTTTAAACAATGTAGCGATCAAACGTGTACATAAACTTACATAAATATGTATACACACACACACACACACTTGACCATTCATTAAACTATAATCTTTTTCCTAATATTATACTATACAACCTTTAACACTAGATTTACCAGACCAGTCAAAATGACTGGTTTGACGATTTCAGTTCAAATTACTACTTCACACAAAACTTTTTTTCTTAATGATGTCATAACTTTCGTAGCTATAAGTTTTATAATTAGTATTTTTTATATATGTCCGAAACGAAAATAATTTTCATTATTGATACTTATACAAGGACCAGTCAAAATGGTGGACTGGTGTATGTTTCTATGTGATATAATGATATTGGGACATTTGTAACTAATAATGTGGATTATGTAGGTGATAATAACGAATTCCAGAAAAACGCGGTTCTGATGCAATATATAAAACATCTTCAGTAATTAATTGAATATTGAGATGTCTTGTCTTGTTATTGTAAAATTTTGTTGTGCACTAAGCCACTAAGTAATATCCTTGTAGATATTGAAAAATTAAAAACTAGATTAATTTGTAATAAACTAATTTCACAATAAGGTATGCCAATTATTTATTTCGACTAGTTTACATTATTAGACTTTAGACAACCAAAGTAAATATTATTATATTATATACACGTTAGATGTAAGACAACTTACATAAACCTACGCACCCTAGTTGTGTGTTCCTTTTAGTAATTTTATGTTATATTATATACAATAAAATGAAATACTAAGAGAAATCGTTTACAAAATGACAAATTTTAGATTTCAAAAATTTCAGCCAAATTTATATTTCCAAAATAAATAAATTTAGAATTGTTAGCTAAAGTTAATTAAAACTAATTATAATTAATAAAATCTGTAGCTCCTATTTAAATTTTTAGTATTACAATTTGTTTAAGTATTAAAATTCATTGTAATACCTTTACCTTTACTTTTTGCGAGGAAATACCAATGAAAGTACGTTTTACAAGGAATTTTGACTGGTTGCAGTAAAAATGGGAATATATAAATTGCTGGTTAATCTAGTGTTAATACAACATCACCCCGTGATATCACATTGGTATCGAACATATAATAAAAGGACAAAATTGACGATGAGATTAGTAAAGCTTGTCGAATGATTACATTCAAAGTATCTTAAAGTATCACTGG
>DWQX01004749.1:0-14352 GCA_018245475.1 Pharmacophagus antenor
ATATATATATGTATATATATATCGTGTTTTCCATAATCGTAAAAGGAAAACACACCGTGACATATTTTTTTTTAATTCGTATATATTTGCTTCGCTGATGCTTAGAAAATATTGTAAAGATTTAGTCTTAATGTCTATGTAATTAAAGTTCAACTAGAAAAGACGTCCCTCCGTACTACCACGACTGTAAGCATTCAGTCTAATTTATCAACAATTTTATTTACGGAATTAGGAATTTTATCTGTGGATTATTTATAAAAATATATTACAACGGTAATAAAATTGTCCAAAAAGTCTGTAAGTAGGCACTTACAAACTTTTTGGACATAACAATCTCATAATATTTATCGATTCAAGCTTTAACTCGCGAAAACTCCGTAACACATTAAAGCAAAAGAATTAATTCGACAAAAATCAATTCAACAGCACAACGTCGTGATGAATTAAACTGGAAAACGTATGTCTCGTGAAGATGTCACGTGTCGTGACGAAACGTGTTGCGTTTGTAATTTAACGGTAATACTAGTGTTAAAAGCGGAAATTAGAAAATTACTTTTTATTTTACTCATCCTACCCTTTTACTACACATAGTGTAATTTAATATTAAATAAAATTGTGTTAATTAGTAATTTTAATATTGAAAATTTGAACTGAATTTGTAGTTTAATGTTAAATAAAACGAAAATTTATTAAATAAAATTGTATGAAAGAACGTACAATTTAAATAAAATTCATAACTTACTTAATGTATAACACATGTGTTGACAACAGCTAAATTAAAAATTAATGAGATTCTGCCAAAGTCATGTCTCTGGCAAATTTGTGTACTGGGTCGGCCAACACGAGTTGGATGAACTTTGTCTTGAGGCGTATAAAGAAGGCGACGGGACATTAGGCGCAAATTACTTCACTTACTATGTTAAGTTTACGTCTAGCCAAGACATTTACAACTTGCAGACGCCCCGAACAATAAGGTCCCCACTTGGCAAGCTAATAAATTAATTATTTGCTTCGCAATTATGTTACTTCACCCTTTTACAACGCACTAGATACGAAATAATCTGCAGTGTGATTTTATTAGGTGAACGACATTGTAGAACTTATCAGTACAGTTCTTATGCGGTAAGAAGAATGTAAAGAAGGTAGTGTGTTCACTTCTTGTGCTTGGAAAATATGGTCCTCAGATAGCAAATATTGAAAGCCTGTAGACAATCTGTAGCCTTTACACATAAGATAGGATAATTATCCTTTTTATCCGTATCTTTAAGACTTCTTTGATACTCGTTTCCATAGAACTACAGGAAACAAAATGAAAAAGATTAACATCTTGCTTACTTAGTACAAAGTACATTTCTTAAGATACATGAAGTCTAGAAAACATGTGATGAAATCAGACATGTTAATTTTTATAATTTTCGATACGGTTTTTAATAATCAGTGATCAATAAATACTAACTATTGAAGCTTTTAGTTACGAAAAATTTCGATGTATAGTTATTTTAAATTTTACTTTCATTGTTATAATTTTAATTTTAAAACTCGAATATGAACTGTAATAAGACTGGAGAATGTATATATCTCATTCATAGTCGATCGCAGTCTTCGGGATAGTTTCTTTGAATTAAGAACGTGGAATGATGAACATTCGACTGCGTCATGGTGGGAAGTTTAAATTTAGAACGCCGCGAAGAGGCTCGCCCGTTGAGCGGCGGGCGCGATTAGATCGCCTCCGAGAACTGGCCATAAATTCAACCCTAAAACAACCGCTCTGTTTAGTTTGGAAGCAGCGTACCAGTAATTATACAATAATTCATACTTTAATAAATACTAATAAATCGTTCCCTCAGCGCCGTCGCCGCATCGCATTATCGGCCATTATTACACGATGTAATTACACCCAATAAATTACCAAATAATACATCAATCAGATGTGTTATAATTTTGTTATTATTTTTTTCTTCTCGTCCTCTGCTCTCTGTATCATTTTCGGTTTCGAGCGGCGGGCAATTTTATTAAAATTATAATGCATATCGCCCGATACAAATTGGGGTGGGCTTCGGGCTAAGTCGGCCTTTAATTATATACGTAATGTTTAATGATATATTCTTATAATAAGCTACCTGATATTCACTGTGGGCATAAATCAAATATTTCATTAAAATTCGAATCGGCCGCAACCCTTCATTTGGACGGTGTTATTAGCCGATATAGGTAGGATCGCGGCATCACCTGGGATATGCCGGTGGTGCCTACTTTTTACTTGGCATAGCATTTCTGGCGACGTTGATGAATGGGACCGATTTGGTGCGCACATAATTGCTATTTCGCCAATTTTTACATTGTTCACATGAGACCTGTTATTTACATAATTAATTCCGCACGGAGATAGGATAAACACTTCGATAATCGTTGGTACGATTATTATCAGTCTTGATTTATGAAACTGTCTGGAAAGAAGCAATTGTTAATTTGGTGAAATGTTAAATTTTGTAAAGCCGGCCACAAGTACGCGAGGCGAAATATGCTCGCTCTATACTAAAGCAAAATATCGAATCAATGATTCCAATTAATAAATCATAATTGATATATTTTATTAAGAAGAATGATAAAAACGATTGTATTTTTATTTTTATTTCTATTTCATAAACAACAATGGGAGGATTTAACGCTTTGTAGCATTTTCAACCGCTCAACACCCGAGAGAAAGTATTATGATTTGTTTGTATTTATGTTTTTAAGCATAGCTCTTAAGCGCGTCATTGTTGAACATTACTAGGTAATGAGATAATTTTGCTAAAGATTTTCCATATACCCCCAGTAGATACACCACACTAAAAGTACAAGAGTTAAAATCAAAAAGGACAACGTTCCGGCTGTCTATGGGTGGCGGTGATTATTTTCCGTCAGGTGGACCGCTCGTATGTTTTCCTACTCTTCCTATAAAAAAAAAAAATTCGCGGTCTTACTTCTTTTGCTTGAATAGTCTCAAGATAGACTGCTAGTCTAGTCATTAGACTACACTTTTAAGGCCTTTCATTGCAAAGCCAAATTATGCAAGTCGATTAAAAAAGAAAAGTTGAAACAATTGTTTACTCCATCCGTAACAGTCTGAAATAATGATGCACCTTTTCATAAATTAATTGAAAGCTAAAGTTTGTTCGGCTGTTGTAATATCCGAAACTACAGAACTAATGGAAAAATTCTCCGTTGAAATCGGCGCAGCTCTCCGTTTCAACAAAGACTATGTTTTTTTTTTATTCGCTAAAACAAACAATCGAAACTTTTCGATACACGAGGCAAGTCGCGCACGGGGCAGCGCTTTCCGTGAAAACGCACAAATGTTAATCTGTAACGGGAACAAGTAATGGCTGATTAAAAAGAAAAAAGATTCATTAAAAAAACAAATATCGACGTCATTCAATAATCGATTAACAATACTAAAACAATATAAATCAAAAAAATCGATGACGGCAACGATGTAAAATAATATATCATAAAAGACAAAAGAAATAAATTTTCCGAATTTTTTCGTAAATATTTTTTTCTCCAGCTAAATTTAATTATTACTAGAATTGTTGCAAATCGATTACTCTCCTTTTTAATCTCCTAATATATTTTTATATACGTAAATGAAAACCATCTATGATAAAGAAATACAATACTTGTATATTTCCCTCATACTTATGTATACCAATCTTTAATGTCAAACGTTTCTAAGACATAATTCCCTCGATTAAAAGTTTCATATGAAAAAATTAAATATTATTAAGTTATTGAAGATTTTTTTATTTATATTTTGAATTTTTATCTCTCGTGTCTATAAAACTATAAGCGCACGTGTTTATTTACATGAAATTTATAGTCATAAAATAAGGCTTAATGTATAAGTAACTTGGGACGTATGGCCGTAGTTTTTTTTTTTTTGTAGACTACAGTTGTATTGTCCATGATTCCTTATACAGGATGTTTTAAATATGCGGCATATATCGTCAAGAGATTTATGAGCGAATACACTTTACCATCTACAGACTCATTGTCACAAATTACCGATAAAAACAAATTTTAGCTTATGTAGCGTTATCTATCATGTCATGTAATATTTGTTTTAAAATTGTTAACTCATATATGATTATACCGTTCAAAATCGTGTTTAGCTTGTTTATAAAATTACACTTTTATTACATTTATTTATATATAAGAATGATATTAGCCCTTTGCGGACGAGCGGGAACTTAGGTCGCCATGATGTTTCGTGCGGCTGGACGGCCAGTGTGAGGCGTAACTTTTAGTAAGAATATTGAGAATATCTTTATCTAAGTATTAAAGATGTGTGTATAGATAGACATTCGCATTATAATGTTTTTACAGGATCATTCATGTGTAAGGTTATTGTACCATGTGCATAAGTCAACACAAAAGTCGTTCTCTGGTCAATGGTATCGAAAGTGGTAAAATTCTTTTAAACGTAACTAATTGTGCCACATTTAAGTACTGACATTTTTATAACACAGTTCAGGCGGAGGACTCGAAGCCGCTACGCACGTTGCGCAGCACCGCTCCCCAAACCATTAAGCTATTGGCGTTTAATTTGTTACATTTACGATCAGAATGCTTCAATTAGTTAAATAACTCGGAAGCAGGTACTCGTTCAGTGCCGTCATTATACTGTCAATTTAGGGAGCAAATTTTAACAATCGCCGTAAGTACTCACATCCTTCTATTCTAATAGAAATAGTAAATAGGACGCCCGGTGGCTTGATTAGACTGGGATGGAAAGAGTAGCTAGTGCTATGTAGAAACAATAACTTTTTTATTTCGAATGCGCGGCCGTTCTGCATGTCAAAAAGGCAGGAAGGGAAGAGGGGCGGGGGGGGTAACGGAGGTATTTTAAGAGCTCGAAATAATTCATGTCCAACGTTAGTTTTAGTATCCGGGAAGACTGGTTGATCATGATTAAAATACAATAAATACATTGTCAGGGTATGGTGAGTTGTTAATGAGTTATTTCTTAATGACTTAATTTAATTTTTTTAACTGATATTGGTTAACATTTGACCACAATTTCACGTGATGTTAAGTAACAATGAAGTTGTAGATGGTAAAGCATGCTCGCCATTAAGTGCTAGCACTAAGAGCGATATCTAGTCAGGTGTGTTCGAAAATACCCTATCTCCATCCAAACTCATGTCGTCCCAGAATCGTAAAGGGAACCCTTAAGTTTCAAACCACTGCGCCACGGAGGTAGATGAACTATGAAATTATTATCTTAATAAATCTTCAATTGTTCTCTATTGAAAATATCGTTGAGATTTCTCTTTTAAAATCCGATTTTTTATAAGTGATCAAATCAAATTATAGTACTGCTTACAACTTGTAAGCGGAATTTTAATGAACTAAATATTTTAGTAATATTATAATGTCTTGTATTCACAAGAACCTTTGATTTTCTCCAACTACACTGACTATTTCCAATTAATGTAAAAACCAACGTAAATTAAGTGATAAAAAATATTGACATTGAATTTGAATCAAGAAGGTTTTGTTCGTCATCCGTGGTATGGTGGTTAACCGCATGCATTGTAAATAACAGTTTCAGGTTCGATCCGGGGCAACTTAAGTTGTTTAGTTTAGATTGTGGTAAAGTATTTCCGAACCCCTCAGTATAGCTATCATCCTGAATGTCAATTTGTCATACAACGTCATAACTGGTTCCAGTATTTACAGATGTAATAATAATGATAAATAAATAATAAAATAAACATCTAAGACGATTCCCAAGATACCTGCGACCCCTGATGTAAGAGGCAGAATTACTACCATTACACCAACAGGACATACTTTTTATGTAATAGCTGAAAGTTAATGTATTTTGCCGTTCAACTTCCTGAAAATTAATTTAAAATGCATTAAATTACAAGATGACTTAATAAAACAAAAAAATATTTTGCGTATTTCACGATGTCGTACGGCATATTTCCGTATTATTTGCCATTAAAAGAAGTGGAAATTAGATTTTTTTTTCTTTTATTACAAGAAAATTAAGACTTCATGATGGAACGAACTTTGACTCGGTCTCTGACACTAAGACGAACATGTCTCGCGGAACTAAGATCGGCTAATTTCAGGCGCGCATGCTTCACCAATTTTAGAATACATTGACACAAATTGTAGTAAATAAATGAAGTGTAAATTTATGGCAAAATTAAATTGTGCCATAAAGCACATTATATGTTAGATGGTTACATAAATTATACTAATATTATGAGGTGAATGGTTCATTTCTATCATTGTTTCACTCTAAGTATTCGAGGCGATGGGGACGATATGTCTTATAAAAATAAATAACACCAATTAAATAAAGAAAAAAATAAAAGGTTTCCGATACGCTAACATTTATGTATTTAAAAAATATTGCGACTACAAATACAAATCAAACAATCTCCTGTCTTTTCTCGAAAACACCAGAGTTCCTTGTCAGTTCTTCTCAGTACAGGGCCAATGTGAACCGACATTGTTAACTTTATGAAGGTTAAAATCGATTGTATAAAATAAATTAACTTTATAAAGACTATGAATGATAAAAAGAGAAAAATTAATATGCTTGTATCCACCTTTTAATCGCAAATATTACGATTGAAATACAATCTCAACTCGATTCAACACTGCACGTGGCATCTTCGACGAATGACGTACGTTCGACGTGCTGCTGTCGGACGCATTCCATCTGTGAACGCCACGCGTAGTGGTGTTAATGTTTGCGATTTAAAAAAGAAACCGGAAAATAATTATTCACTATTCTATATTGTGATTACGTTCCGTAAAGTAACGTTTGGATGAATGAATTGTACGAAAAGAAGATTTGCTGTTGCGTTGATTTGAAGGTTAGAGATGAAGAGGCGCTGGAGCTAATGCGAGCGACGTAACGCGACGCGGCGGGGCACCGCGCCGCCTCAATTGTTGTGTTATTGGATCACGGCTTTGACAGCGTCCTCATTTAAATATTTCCGCGGGTGATCATCCGTTGACGTTGTGTGGTCCACGCTCGGGTGACGTGAACGATCTTAAGCAAAATGAGCACTGATATTAGTTTAACGCGTATATATATTCGTCTATTTTTGTGGCGTAGTGGTTCACAGGTTTGCCGGTTTCGGTTACCGGGCCACAGGAGTAATGGAGTCTGAATGGTGGTAAGCTTTTTCGAACACGCCTGGCCAGCTACCGCCATCAATGAGTCTCTGCCGCCATAAGAGCATTGCTGTGTCCCAGCAGTCATAAATGTGTGTGTCAAAAGGAACAAATGTAGTAAAATATTTATATAAACTTAAAAATACCCACATAAACTTTTTTAAATAACCAATCTACCAGATTTCGATAGAATACCGTAAGTAATTATGTTTTTATATTATAAACTTAAGCGTACTTTGACATTACATTGTGGTACAACATTCTCCATCTATATAGGTCTACCATTTTCGTAGCGATAATTTTATCTTCTATCCATCCATTTTCAAATATCTATATTGATAAAATACAAAATCAGATTCACCGACTGACCGACTGTCTTGTATATCAATATAGAACCTAAACCGCTGGTCCTAGTGACATGAATATTAAAAAATGTGTTCTTTGTGATATGTAAGTTTCCACTAAGAAATTATTTTCTTGTCTTTAAGCGGGAAAAAGGCGAAGATTGAAATTTCAAATAAACCATTTAATCGATGGAGTCGTAAATTGGTGGATATACCGGAGTGGGGTTTATGTATGTAATACCTTAATATTAAATAAAAAAAAATTACCAGGCCCAGAGAAGCAGACATATTATGACGTCTATTATACATATGTAAGTACAGAAATATACACACCGACAACGTGAACGAGTTTCGGCAGGCAATGATATAAAACACCAAATGATGATCGACTCACGCGGATACAATAAACTAACCAATCGAGCCGCTATTATATGTTTCCTTATCTGTTCTCATGAATAACGTCAAGGTTGCATAACATTATTGTTATATTATACTAAATGTGATTTTCCAAATGCGAACTAACGTAATTAAGAAAATACGCTTCATTACAGATAATATCTCAGCGTTACGGATAAATATGTCAGGTGATTACGTGCAATAAAGGCGGTTATTTAATATTTTTTGTTTAGGTTTTTTTTTTAATTACATTCGGTGAGTTTTAATATGTTAATTATAATTCTTTTATGTTCAAAGGCCGATTAATGTGTTCAGAGTTTTTAATTAAAGTAATTGTTATTATTTATTTTTATATAATTACTTATTTATAATTAAGTTTATAATAACTTCTAACGTCAATGACATTTCTACAATTAATTTAAATTTGGTACCACAATTTTCGATTTAATTTTGTTAAACATCATTCGCAAGCAAACGAAACAACGATAGAATTTGAAGAAAAAATATATATAAAATTTCAATAGAAATTAACTAATGCAAAAGTAGTCCCTCCTGTTTTCCAATATTTATATTTATTTTTTTAATCTCTATACGTATCTTAGTATTTACAAACATACGTTTGTAGGTACTTATCGAAGTAAAATATTTACTTTGCTGAAGAACACTTCATAGTCATGTCTTAAAAGTCGCCTGCTTCCCTGTTGCGGTGTCTAAGCGTTTTTTTCTATCACGTGGTCCCCTGGGTCGATTCCAGGGTCAAATAACTAATGGATTTTATATGGCGTTAGTGTTTTTCTGACCCCAACTGGCTCCCATTTTCAATGTCAATCTGCCGCGGTAACGGCACTGCTGTTTCGACAGTCCAATCTCACTTAATGCCACGTGTTGACGAAAAAAAAAAGACTTACGCTTTTCAACTTCTATTTTTCTTCTTTCAGAGGCCATTGCAATCACAGCCTTTATGAAAAATGAAAATCCATATGTGTCGGTTACGAATGAAGGGCACGTTCAATCTAGGAGCTATCGTAAGCATATTTACATTTTCACTATCGTGATTGTTATTGCATCACGTAAATTTAAGTGATATTAACGATCAACAGTAAACGCCAGATTCTTTTATGAATAAACCTAGAGCGTTACTTGTAATACTTTTTATTATTTTTACTTATTAATGTTATTATTGTTTAAATTTGTCTTAAACTATGCCTGTGTATAAATTATATATTGCGGCATAACTCAAGAGCTACTTGATGGATTTCTTTAAACTTTGGTAAAATAGTTAATCATCCCTTTTTACACTTTAGAGTTTATTTTGAATGATTTTTATAGCGAGACAAACTTTCATTTATTCGACATAATTGATATAATCTTTTGTTTCGTTTTCAATACCGAATTTAGTCTAATGCCAGTTAGTGTTGAATATATTTTTTACCATAATATATCATGAATCGCGATGATAAAATATATGCCTTGTCACCATCCATTATTTTATACAACATAGATTAAGGGATTCGCGTGCCTTTAAAAAGGATAGCGTACTCTGGCGGAGGATTTAAAGTGGCACTAATAGGATCTTAAAAGTTATTGCTGCAAAATATTATATTAGTCTCCTAAAATTCTAAGCATCAATTATTTCAAGTATAATAGCAGATATATGTTACATAAAATATACAGTATTAATAACTATGCAGTCATTAAGAGAAAACTATAATAAAATAAATGAATTGTGTCTCCTTATTTAAGCGCGATGTATGAAAGAAGAATGACGTATCAAAAGAAAAGAAGAAATGAGAGCGAGAAAAATTAGTATGAGTATAGAAGAAGAAGAAGGAAAGAGAGAATAATAAATTAGAAATTAATGACAATGATATGTTTGTATAGGGCCTGTCAGAATGAAACAGGGGTGAACGAGCTAAAAAAAAAAACACTATGCCGTCTGGTGGCACCACGTTTGTGCCAGGCGAAAACTATTGGATAAATGATAGATATTCTGATCTATTTAAGAAATATCACACAAGTTCGTAGCGATCGGAACTGAAGATGAGGTGAGAGAAACCCGACAGTATAACGCTAATAGTTCTGACACTCATGGCATCAAACGAAAAAATCTTCATTACGTGTGTGTATAGCAAAGTGTTGACATTGTATTAGATCGTATTAGCACCAAAACTTTTGTGACTTGAAATTAATGATTATTATTAATATTAACAATACGAGCCTAAACCTAAATTGAATTTAGTTTGCACAGCGTTATATTGAATACCGAACGACTTGTGATGTATACGGCTTATTGCTATAGTGGTATTGCTGGTTCACACACGTACTTAAATGGTCCAATGTAATATACTATTATTCTTCGAAATCATGCTGTCGAACGCATTACATCTACTGAAGATGCCACGTGTAACGGAAAAATGCATTAAGATTGTAATTTAGACGTAACAATTGGGATTAAAAGAAATTAACAACATTGAGTACGTAAAATAACGTTTGTACCAATAAATTATAGAATAAGTATATTGTGTTTAATATATGTTATTGTTTTATTTAATCAGCAAATGAGTTGAGGCGAAAAAAAAAATTACAATTCTTACGATTTTGAACTGTCTCCGTGAATCTGATGACTGACCGCTCGCGTTGTACGAAGGTTCCAGGCGTGATGCCAAAGCCACTCGACTAAAGTTAGTATGGTGTTAAAGCTTATTGCACACTGCCTCGCTGATTATCACCGTCGACGACAACCTACCGCCATAACAGCGATGCCGTGCGCCGCCGCACACAAATGTGCCCCTGAGTATTCTGAGCGGGCACGCTAAATCTTTAGCGCTATTGTCACTTAACATCGCAAAAATTGGGTCAAGCGTTAGGCCATTGTCGATAAAAAAATAAAACAATGTTAGCGTCCGAGTCGAGATAGTTATCCTCGAGGCATGAAGAATGAAAATAAAACGTTTATAATACAAAAGTGATATAAAACGTCGTGCAGTACTTATGTCGACCGGTTTTTGTTTTTTTTTTAAATTCCTCTTCAGCCTCGCCGTTAATTAGCTGCGCGGAAAGATAACGCTACTAATTACGTACGAATCAATAGCTCACGTGTTTGTTACGTTGACGCCAAACGTTATTAAATAATTAAACAGTTAACATTACGTGTAACAGTTGTTTGCGGTTGTAACCTGTATCGAAACAATCAAACGTTAACTCTTTCTTAACCGAAACATTAGAATTTTACAGTTTTAACTGTTGTTTGAGATAATGCAGTTGTCGATGCTTAAAGTAAATGAATATATGATTGGGTAAGTTTTTATCATTTCTTTATTATAATTTACCAAACGATTTATATTTTATTATCTCTTATCGAATGTTATGAAATTGGTAACAAATCAAAGACTTTTCTTCGATATGGCTTAGCTATCAGGCGTATTATAAATCTGCCACCATGACAGTATTATTACGTTCCGGTAGACATAAAAATGAGCACTTAAGTATATCATACGAGCATGCTTCACCACCTTCGATCTCATTGTCACCTAACATCATGTGAAATTGATGTTAAGCATTGGCCCATTGTAGATTGAAAATTGAGTGTCCAGATTCGCCCATAGTCACACCACTGATTACATAAATTGTGATTTGTACGCGAGATGTCTTTTTTCTTCTGCTACGCTATAAACGAGGTATGTTTATATAAGCAGACATTTCGCGAATTATTCAATCGTGTCGCTAATAAAACAGCCGGTGTCGGGCGGATATAGAACATTACGTCTATCCGGGTCATTTCTTTATTGTCCGTAATGTCGTTGTTATGTAACTCAAAGTTTTACTATAGATCTTTTTGTATCAGAATTGATCTTAACTTAACACTTGACCTCGATTTCACGTGTTGTTAAGTGACAATGTTCTTCTAGATTTTGAAGAGCGCACTCGCGTAGAATGCTGCGGCTTTCACGTGTATGACTTTCGGAACACAGCAATTCTGTTATGGCGGCAGATTGATAATTACACTAGATTTACCGGATCCGTCATTCTGACGGAACAATCCAAGATAAAAAGTTCCGAATACTGATAAGCGTGGGGCTTTTTCTATACCATTTATTGCAAATCAGGAAAAATAAGTATTACAATAATGGACAAAATTACAACAGACTTTTAAAGGAAACCATAAAAATGTGTCGATATATCTAGTGTTAACGGAGGTAGCCAGACGGTTTCGAAAAAACCCTACCATACCACCTTACAGACTTCACCGGTCGCATTGCGCCGTAATTGAACAATGTTAATAATTTAAAATAAATTAATCAAACACCATCGCAGTTTTATGTTATTTTCACAAAATTAAACGTTTTCATAACTTATGCCAACACAAATGTTTATGCAAAACTATTTGCAGCGGTTAATTTAAAAATTGTTCTATACAATTTGATTGGTTTGCCAGCTGTACAATAAATATTTCACCTTCAAATCAGTATTTGACTAATGCGTTAAACATGTTACGATCATTAACAATTATCTTAAGAATTTTAAGGAAAAAAAGAAACATATTAATATCGCTGATTTCTGTGTTTATTGTTATTAGATAGTTTTTTTCTCATAATTAATATTACACCTCGTTGCATGCCAAAATACTACACTTTTCAATTCTCATTTAATTTATATATAATTACACTGGACACTGTTTCAACGATACATGTTTACATCTCGCATCATAAAATAATAATTAATTAATAATCAATAATAATAAGAATATGTCATATTTTCGCATCTAAAATGTATTGAATAAATTTGATTTGAAAAGAACGTTTAATTCACGTCTAGGAAATAATTTAAGAACATTACCGTTTAAATCCGCATAATAGGATCGTTTTAAAACCGATACAACACTATAAATCGATGTAAACTCGGTTATTAAACGTACCCTCGTATCGGGCACTGCGTGAGCGTATCTCGCGTACAAATAAAAAGACCCATACAAAGGCTCAAGAGAACGCCAACTTCTAATTAAAATGATTAAGTTAATGGTCTTAGTCATTAGCGAATTTAATTTCGAATGTACTATTTTTTTTTCTCTCGTCCGTTGAAAATTACAACTCCACAGCGGCTTTACGATTGGTGCCGCGATTTTTAACTTTTATGACCAATAATATCGTAATACTTCCATTTCGCTATTGTTCGTGTTTTAGGGTTCCGCATCGGCATGAAAACGTTCGTGATTATGTATTAAATATTATCATTCGCCTGGTTTATATAGTAAATATCTTGTGTTACTTTCATAATGACTGATACGCTATGTTCTGGAGGAAGTCACGATTGTGTCGCGATTTTTAGCCATTGAAACCCAGTCTGTGGTCATCCTCAGAGTTCGATCAGTTCGGATAACTGCGGATGTTATATATTACATATGCTAACTTGTATAAGCGCTTTAAGTATACCAACGTATTTATGCAGATAAATCCGTACGGCAAAATTTATATATGTATATTACTTCTCAAACGAACGTTTTCCGTGGCATAGTCATGTTCCTTCTAATTCTTTAAGCTTACGTTCTCTTATGCACTAATCATAAATATTAAAATTAACAATTTCTTCAAACGTTTAAATAAGCTAGTGTATTCTGAGCCACTGTCTACGAACTCATTGTAGCTTAACATCATGTCTAATTGTTGTCAAGTGTTAACCCTTAATTGATAAAAAAGTTCCAATGAAACTGTATGTTACCATTATTGCGGTATGTACATATTCTAACTAGTGATATAGTTTTAACGGATACTTTTATCGATCTGATTAAGAAATCTTCACAGAATATCACAGGCAAAGTTAAAAGTTACAATGTTTCACCTACTGAGTTAAAAGAACTTGTGTCACTGATGTGTTCAGTTCCCTAGGCTCACGTGAAATTGGTGCGCCACTCGTGATGCTGCTTCTCCTAAAAACAGGTAAAATTTTATAGCGCGATGAATAATTGGCTTCATCAACAATTAAATTTCGAGTTGAATTCGCAAATAAAAAGGGAAAGGATAACTCCGATATAACTGAATTAAATCCTTCATTTGGAGATCTCTGTCTTAAGTCCGGCGCGCGGGGAATCACGCCGATCTACGAATGGTTCATTTAAGAATATAAATTCATTTTACGATATTCATGTATTTTTCGTAAGACATCGGATTTACGCCGATTATAAACAAACGTTATGTTAAAAATATATGTATAACATTGAGCAGCATTACTTAAATCGAAAAAATAATTTCAGCATTTTTTAAACGCAAATATTGCTATTAAATTATCAATCTTTTTTTTTATTTCAAATAGGTTTTTACTTAACCACAATCTCGTGCGTTTCACCACTACACGTGGCATCTTCAGATGTCATGCGTTTGACGTCATACTGTCGAAATTAGTTTTAGTTACAATGAAAAATATACATAAATAT
>DWQX01004750.1:0-14350 GCA_018245475.1 Pharmacophagus antenor
GTATATATAGAGATATATATATATATATAAAAATTAATTATAGGTCACTTTTGATATAACAATTGGAGGAGAAGCAGCAGGCTCTGTTGTTATTGGCCTCTTTGGAAAAACAGTGCCCAAAACCACAGAAAATTTCTTCCAATTGGCTCAAAAAAATGAAGGAGAGGGTTACAAAGGCAGCAAATTCCATAGAGTTATTGAAAACTTCATGATTCAGGGCGGCGACTTCACAAAAGGAGATGGTACTGGAGGTGGGTAATAAAAATGTAAATATTATCCTATCCTTTATTGTTTTGTTATTTTTAATTAATTTCATATCTTTGTTAAGCTAACCGTATCCAGGAGTCTTTTTTCCAACTGTTAAAAGATTAGCAGTGGAGCTGTAAACACTTAAAAGTAATAACTTTCATGCATCGTCAAAGTTATTCCTGCTCAGGGCATTAAAGCTTTTATACAAAGATAGCTTATTATATATATTTTATAAGTTTTGAAGATGGGTAAACTTTATCAAATATGTATAACAGGACGAAGCATTTATGGTGAACGATTTGAAGATGAGAACTTCAAGCTCCGTCACTATGGCGCTGGTTGGCTGTCAATGGCAAATGCTGGCAAAGATACAAATGGATCTCAGTTCTTTATCACAACTACTAAGACTCCCTGGTTGGATGGTAGACATGTAGTCTTTGGCAAAGTTTTAGAAGGCATGGTATGTATTTTCCAGAGAGCTAACATTTATGTTAAAAACTAAGAATTGGTAATATTTTGCTAAAATAAAAATGATACACTAATGACTTTACTCCTGGTATTTATGAGAATTATGAAGAATAAATGACAAATGATATATTATAAAACAAACAATGCATTATTCCTACATGTGGTTCTCGGGACCTTCTCTTACTAAGCATAATGCCACCATAGTGGCCAAGTGGATTCTATGAACATTTGTGTTCTTGGAAACCTGTTTTTGTTACTTTAATATGTATTTTTGAGTCGTTTTTACCACTCAAAATTTAGCATTCACTACTTTTCTATGGAAAAAAATATGCAATGTTTAAAACTTATAAATTTGTTGCAGGATGTTGTTCGTAAAATTGAGAAAACAAAAACTGGGGCAAATGATCGCCCAGTTAATGATGTTATTATTGCTGAAACTCATACAGAAGTTGTATCTGAACCATTCAGCGTGTCAAAAGAGAGTGCTCAATAACATATAGTTTCATTTATTAGTTAAACAATTTTTTCATTCACTGATAATAAAAAAAATATCATATATTTCTGAAATTTTAGCAAATGGAATTATTCTCTGTATTGTTTATTTTTTTAAGTGTCCCAAGAGTACTTTATATTCGGTAAGTCTTTAAGTAAATAAAGTAATAAATACAATTTAAACTTATTTTTTTTTTACTATTATTTAGATAACAATTTAGCCAGTTCTGTTTTATTTATGTATAATTTACTACCATATCTTCAAATTGTGTACTATAAAAACTATTTTTCTACAGTGGTATTAAAACATCAAAATATACTCATTCTGATTACTACAAATATTAGTAAAGGAGTCTTGGGCCACAGACAAAAATCAAGTTTTTGCTATTTTTACTATTTGAATTAAACAACAATGGACAATTATGTTTTAACATTATTTAGTATCTATTTACTCTTCATGCTCACAGTTCTAATAGGCGTGCAGTTTTTTATGATTAAAAATAATGTAACAATGAGACAGTCAACAACAAAAGCTTGTAGATCTCATGCACCGCACAGGCCAAAGGTTGAGTATTGATTACATAGATTAAAAAAAAACTGCCTGTTACTAAACTGAAACTTAACGTTTCTATAAACATTCTATTTTCAATGGCTATTGAAAGGCAAATATTATTCATTAGTCTGCATTTTTAATAAGAATTTTGAAGATGTTTGTAGTTGATTATATCATCATGCCTTGGTAGAAATATATTTTTTATGCACCCATATTGTTGGCAAAACAATGCTCATAGAATTAATAAATAATACCTTACTGCTACAATAAATGAATACCTTAATATTCATTCATTGTAGCCAACCTCTTGTAGTTTATCAGTATCTTTTCCCATATAAAGAAAAATAATTACAAACATAATTAGTACAATATTTAGAATTATGAAAAAAATCATATTATAGCCTAATGGCAATATTGATAAGTTATTAATGTATTAATGGTAAAAACAAATCTGGTTTTTAATCTAGAATTATAACTTATAATTAAAAAAAAAAAAAATCCTTTCAGTTGTGTTGTTAACATATAGTAAATTTTACTAAAAAATAAATTTCACTATTATGACATATTTTTTATTTCTTTAAAACATAATTCGGCTTCATTTTTTACATCATTATTTTTGGACATTACACCAAGTTTCCAACCTTGTCCACATGATTTTCTTGCTTTTTCCAGTAAATTTTTCTTCATATAAAGCCTTCCTAGATTAACATACACTGTTCCTAATTCATTAGTGTTTGAAGTTTCCTTCCCAAGCTTAATAGCATTCAATAAATAAATTATACCTTCATCATATTTACCAAGACGATCACAAACGGTGCCAATGTCATTCATTTGTATAATGATATGCTCCTTCTCTATGTCCGTTTTCTCCATTTTGTTTAAAGCACTAATCATTAGATCAAGTCCTTGATCATTATTCTCAAAGTCTAATAATAATCGTCCATACCAGTCCTCTGTTAAAGCAATAAGTTTATCAGTATTTTCAAAACTTTCTTGAGGTAAATTTTTAAATTTATTTAGACACCATTCATATCCCAACTTGGCTGTTGAATACTCATTTTTTAAATGACTTATTCTCGCTAATTTAACACTTAAATGTATAACACGCGGGTCATCTTCTTTGGCTCCTTCCGCCATTATTCTTTGAGTAACTGCAACAAACAATTGCTTTGCTTTGTCTAGTTGTTCCCTTTCTAAAGCTAAATTGGCCATAATATCAAATATATATGTTATGCCAAGCTGATTTTGCATCTGTTGAGCTTGCCTTAACGCGACATGAAGGAGTTGTTCAGCTTTTTCATATTCGCCTCTTTGAGTAAAAAGTACACAGTGTTTTATTGTGTGAATTAGTTCATCTTCTGCACTTAATTTTTTATTAAAACCTAACCATGTAAACAACGAAAATCCTAAAGAACAGGTAACAGTGGTTTTACTGACTATAAAATTCGTAAATTGTGGAAATGAGGAATAACAATTTCTTCTCATGTGTAGCAATCTTCTAAAGAAAAATCTATATCTCGCTGACATGTTTCTGTCTGTTGTATAAACTAATTTATCATTTAATATTATTGCGTAAGTTTGAACAAGACGGTTCTAGTTTAAATTGAACATTTTATTTTGACAATCTGATTTAACAGTGTGGACGTTAGATTACACTAGCCGTGTCACACTTTTGGTACCATAAACAATACTAAATGGTTCCTTTAGTATTGTTTATGGTGAAGATTATGTCTAAGTATAATGTAAAATGCTTTTAATATCGTCGATCCAAAGATATGTTATCTTGTAGCATAGTTCATTAATGAAGATAATCAAGATTTTTGATTCTTTCTATCTCATAAAACATAATATTACGTTATATTATCACCTGAAAATTTCTAAGAACAATTATACACACGTACAATATGCTCGTAATGATTTTTCTTGTATATTTTCTAATTATAAAAGTAAAATCAATAAAATGTTGCTTTGAATCAAAATGTATCTTTACAAGTTTTACCTTTGAATCTATGATATAAGGAACATGAAAAAAAAAACACATTAAATTTTATACACATTTATAGTCCCGCTTATTAAAAAGTTTTGTTTTCCTTTTTTTTTTAAATTTCTTATAACACCAAACGCCACGATGGTATTCGCCTAGAAACAAATAGTATATTTTTAAGTTTTTTTTATAATGTTATATCTACGTTAAAACTGAATTAGAGAAATCCTAGATCAACATACTAATTTTTATTCCTCGTAACACCTTATCAATTTTTGGCGATATAAAATAGGTTATGCCGTGGTTCAATGTCCTGCCTCTATCTCTGTATTGTTCATGAAAATTAGTTAAGCGGCGCAGGCGTAAAAAGCAGACTGTTTCATTCTCGCATTCAATATATAAATATCCTCAACGACTGTCTATAATATGCTCTTTTGAACCGTTCCATCTAGTTACGAAGGATTCTACGCTTCGCTTGCTTCTATGCTCGGTCTCAGATATATACTTCAGCTGTAGCCACTTCTAGACAGACATAACCAGCCCATGCTACTTAACATGTATATTGAAAAGACTATGTATAATATTTAACATACAATACTTACAATTGCCTTTTACTCTCAGTAATAGGAAGAAAGAGTGATGAGTTCCATAGGTGAGGATGTTTTTGTTTCCAGTGTTCGGTTGGTGTCAAATTTCTCATCAAGTTGAATATACCACGTGCATCCTTGTTTTTTGATTTTTTATAATTTATTACAGAATTTCGTTTTTGGTTACATAATCTTATAATAAAATTTAATTTAAATTTATTAATTAAATGCAAATTAAATTAATTAAATACACTGTTGTGAAAAAAAACATACCTTCGCAAATTTTGTGGTAAATTATTTACTTATATCTGAAAAATTATATGCACGTTTATTTAAAAGTCGAATAATAAGAATTATAGTAAATTATACAATAATAATTAATAAAAGACTAAGTTCGAGTTGAACTCGAACCGTGTCCGGCTGCGTACCATTATATTAATGTAAAAAACGTAATAAAATCACGTTTTAGTAAGTAGTATATTATTTTTATTAGTTATTGTTATAGCGGCAATATAATTCCACGAACAGTGAAAATTTCAACTTTCTACTTATTATGGTTCATGAGATAGAGCCTGCTGACACACGGATAGACGGGGAGACGGCGGAGCCTCAGTGTTAGGGTTTGTTTTGTCACCCTTTGGCTATGAACCCAAAAAAAAAACACGGTAATAACGCAATGGTGCTCTAATAAAAACATAAAATCTTCATAGCTAAACCTGTAACTGTAATAAATTCATTGTATCCAGAAAACATAAGTTGCTGGCTAGATATCACCCTCAATGTCAATTTGCTGCCATAACAACATTGCTGTTTTCCGGCAGTCACACATGTCAAAATGATGAAAAAAAAAACCAGATGTATTCTGGGCGAACACGATTTACCATCTAGGACCTAATTGTCACACCATCAGATGAAATCGACGCCGTTAGCTCATAACCGTTAAAAAAAAAGATTACTTATATAAACAAAACTATCTGTCATTTGCCCACTTCTCTACGCTTGTAAGTTATTTACTAAATATTAAAATTATTCCTGTCCATAAGTGTATTAGTTTTCGAGTGTAACGGAAAATAGAAAGTTTCATTGTAATTTCAAAAAACCTTTTCCTTATGGATTACAAAGAATGCACCCTCTGAATTTCACTTTTAAACAGGACCGACAGTTTAGGCTGTGTGTTTAGATTTAGGTCAGCCAGTGAATCAGTGAGAAATTTTAATTTTATATTTATAGATAACTTATAAAACGATGTACCTATTTAAATTACTACATTAATAATGAGGCCAAGATTTGACGTCTTAGAGCGAACAAGTGAAGAATAAACATTAACTGCAGACATATCACTTTCCTCACTCATTAAGGTGTTTTAGTAATCAACTTTAATCGGCAAACATTTCTAATTGTGTTACAGTTTATTATCACTTCATTACGATGCATAAACTCAATTATTGAAATATCAAAAAGTTTGAAAAATTGAATATATTGACATAGATAAACGGTCTCCCTGCCCAAAAGGAACGACGATCTGCTTGAGCCAGCGGATATAAACTACGTCTAGCCAAAGAACGGGCTAAGTGGTATTTCTTGAGAGAGTCTTATGTTTAGCAGTGTACGAGTATTACCGCAGGCTTATGATAATGATGACTGTATAAGCTACAAGAAAATGAACGAAGTAATGATGTAATAATTTGTGAGATATAAATATAATGAAATCTATTTTTGTATGAATTGTCATACCTTCACTTGCAGTTGGTTTTTGCAATAATTTACTATTAATATAATTTGTTGAAGGACTAGTTGAGCAACATCGAGGGTTTTGTTTGGCCTGCGAAATATATTGTAATATACGTAAACTTGACCTTAAAATTATAGAAATCAACCAAATGTCAATATTGATTAGACTGTAGATAAAATTCACCATTGCAATTACTTTCAATCTATTAAACATCTTGCGAGGTTTTATTGTAGTTACAAACAAAATTCATACTTTTTTTTCCTTTTGCTCTGAATTTTTCAATTTCTGTTTATTTTCTTTCCATTTTTCCAGAGCTTTCTGTTGACGAGCTTTTAAATACACATATTCTGTATACCACGTACAATGACTCTTTATTTTTTCTAGAGTTAAACCTGTAAAACAAATAATTATAGTGAAGATGACAAGGAAATTGAATAATATTTGTTATATCTTACATTGTTTATTTTTTTCTTCTATAAAAACTTATCTCCGCTAAACTAGCATGTTCTATATATAAATACATACAGGTTATAAACACGAATAAAAAAATCATTTATCATTATTTTCCTTTCTGGAATTTAGTAACACGCTCTAGTCTTATATATGATCTCTTTTTGGTATACCGCGCAGACGCCGATTAATATTTATGGCGTCATATTTAGTCAATATCTGTTATTATTGTCTATCTATAATAGGCTAACATTTGATATCTAAATAACATGATTTTAACACGTTTGCGACAGCTTTACCAACCGGTCGCAAAGACGACCATTTTGGGCCGCTATATCCGCGTCGGCTCCTGTGTGTTAAGTGACAATAAGACCAAAGATAGTGATAGATTAGAATACTCTCTGGCTCTCATATAGCATTATTGATTGATGTTCTCCAGCACAGCAATTATTTTATGCGGACAGGTAGATGAAAGTGGTGGTAGGCATTCAGACAGGTTAGAAACACCCGAACACCTTTCAATTCCATTAATATGGCACAGAAATAGAGCCGTAAATGCAAAAAAAAATACGACTAATTAAATCTTAATTTTGTAAGTAGATTAAAATTACGTTTAATAATAACCTGGAATTATTTCCATTACTTCTTCTTGGAACCGACGGAGCCCTTTCATTTTTTCTTCGGAGTCCTCGTGTTTAAGTTGATCATTACTATTTACCGGGGAAAAATGTTTATTCCATATTTGAACAAAAATGTTATGATTATAATCGTTCCAACCGCCATGATAATTGCGATTATTCTTTAAAAACTCTTGAAGGTTTTGGACTTCCTATAACAAATAGTAATTTAAGCAATTTACCATTAAAATAATAATATATAAAACTTTTTCATCCGATTATATTTCATAGTAAAAAAAAATATTTTTTTATTCTTGCCATTAATTAACGGTACTTACAGGATATTTAAATGGACAATTAATGAGCATTTTAACAGGGCTTGGTACAATCTCTGCGAATGCCTTGACAGATGTTTTCGTCCTTTTATGTTTTACTACATTAGAATGAACTGTACTATTTGCAGATAGCTGTAAAAAATAGTTCATCCGTTAAATTGTCATAATACCACGTGGTATACATTATTAGTTTATCATTTAAATTTCAAATCCCCCGAGTTTCTTTTCGATTCTTCTCGGAGAACAACGACACGAATTGACAATAATTTTACGATTCACGATTAAATGATCGTATTAATCCTATTTATAAAGAAATTTCGAGTTTTATCTGTTATATCATACAAAAATTGTTAATTTTAAACTCTCGACCAGTAGCCGTATAAATTAATAGCAAAAAAGTTCTGCAGTATTTAGCTAATAATGTGTTTTTATCGCACATATAATTTAAATATTTTCGAAGAAGTACCTCGTTTTGAATATCTTTTGCTTGGAGAATCAGCGTTCGAAGTTCCGTTTGTAGATAAGTTTTGAAGTTTCTCAATTTCGATTCCAAATGAAAGATGTCTCTCTTTATTTCGTCGATATCTATTACATACATAAATGAACAAGTTATTCTATGTTACTACTTAAATAATTTTATCAACTCAGCAATTATAGATCATCTCAATCATTATACCAGATTTGAAAGACCACAAATAATTGAAAAACAACACCAGTTCTCACCAAGGTGATTCGCAAAGCTATTGACATTAAAAACCATCATTAATTTTAATAGAGAAGATTAATAAAGTTAAACCTGAAACCAAGCAAACCACTAAGATTGCAAGGCACAGTTAATTTTGCGTAGATTAGACCACTAAAAAAATTATTAAAGCTGATTCTGTGATAACTATTATTTCAGAACGTTACTTAAGTCCTCCTGTGACCGTGGGTACTGTAAAGCAGTCAAAACGTCGGGAATTAAATAGTTAAAACTATTCTAGAAAAAATCGGTAAATTTAAATTTTTAGAGCCTATAATATTCGCGTAAATATTAAATTAGGGAAAAAGTTCTTAGCGTTTTTATCGAAGACCTTTTATTGAACAAAAATCAATAGGTTTAAAATTATTTATTTCAATTCTGTATTTGCCGTTGCTGTTTACGATCTCCCAATTTTCAACCATTTTGTCGATGTCGTTCCGCCTGGCCTTGTATCAGAGCAGTCGTTAACCCAATTTTTCAGGTCCTCATCATTGTCGAAAGTAACATCCCTCATTTGGTTTGCCAAGGAGCGGAAGAGATGGTAATCTGTCAGTACAAGGTCCGGAGAATACGGCAGATGCTAAAGGACTTACATTCATGCTTTTGGAGTGCAGCTATGACGACTTGTGGCTTGACGCTGTCATGTGAGAGTATGGTTCAGCCTCGCGGATGGGGTCTTTTTAGTCGAATCGCCTTTTTCACGCGATGTAATTGGGATATATAGAGCTCCTTATTGACCGTGGCATTTCTAACGGCCATTACTTAGTGCAGCATGTCCTCCCAATCCTTCCAAACGCAGATCATAGTCTTCTTTGGATACAGACCAGGTTTGTATCTCGGACTTAGAGTATCTTCTGGAGCCACTCACTGTTTTTATCTTCATATTTATGTAAAGACACCATTTCTCGTCTCCCGTAACGATTCAGTGCAATAAGCGCGAGTTTCTCGATGGCGGATGAAATATCGAAAAGGAATTTGAAGAATATTTTCTTTGTTGTTTTCGTTAAACGTCTAAAGTACCAAGGCCCACAATTTTTAAACCAAAATGAAGATGACTACGAGTCGTTTTATGATCGCAGTTAATTTTTTCGGCCAATTCTTGACTTGTTTGGTGACCGTTCTCAATTTCAAAAGTTGCTTAGAGACGCTCTTCGTCTTCCGCTGCCGAACATGTCATAGATGTCAAAATTGTGATTGTTGAACTGTTCAAACCATTTCCGTGCTGAAGACACATTTATAATACCTTTTCAGTATACGTTGTTAGTCTCGAGCTGCTTCAGCAGCTTTTTGATCTCGATAAATAGAAAAAAAGAGCAAGCGTCGAAGATGTTGATTTTTACCTCCTCGGTGTTTCATTTATACACCTCGAAAGTTAATATTCAAAAAGATGATTACTAAATAGTTTGTAGAGCAAAAATAGCATCAAAAAAACAATGCTATACACTGTGACAAACAGCAAAAAAAAATTGTTCTAGGACAAAAGAAAATTGGAACGCTACGAACTTATTCCTCAACCTAATATTAAAAATAAATATCGAAATTATCCTGCTTTAGTACATTAAATATAATATTTTGCATTGACTTTTATATTCAAATGATTACACGAAAGGGAAGAAAACTGAGGAGCAAAGAGAAATATTAGTCATTTTATGAAAGGCTCTTTCGAACACAAATTTTATGTAATGGACAAACGTAATATATCGGAAGAAAAAAAATAATTTGTCTACCTATGTACATATAATTAAATGTAAAGGGATCAAATCGATAGTTCTCAAATACTAGTAGTAGTTTTATACAACTCTAAGCATGACCAATGTTAATTATTTTACGCAAAAGATCCAACAACTTTAATAAGACTTTAAAAAGTCCTGGTCCTCCGTTACAAATAAGATAATAATATCTATAACTAACCATATTCATTGACTATTTTATGAGAATTCGTAGCTACTTTAACATCTTCCAACAAATTCTTAATTTCGATAAATGAACCATTTATCGACATTTCATATCGCTTAAAGTCGTCAATTGTATGAGTTGTTTTACAATTCTCACTTTCTTGTTGAAATTTTAAAAATGATTTTTTAACAATTGAACATAAAATATTTTCCTGTATTTTCAATCGTTTTAACTTTGCATAAAAATTTGCATTTAAATAGCGATAATAATCAGATTGATTAATCATCATTATTAATATTTTAATAAAAGACTTGCAAATATGAAATTTAATTAAATAGGCACAGATTCCTGGTCTTATTTTATTATTGACCTGTTGCTATAGCAATTAATCTCTATAGTAACGAAGCCAAACGTATATATATTATAGTATTAACCTTGTAACCAATGAAAATACATAGTCTATATACTTTACACTTATTGAAGATAAGAATGTAATAATATATATGTGTGTGTGAGAACTTTTAATCTCAGTTAAAAACTAGAAAAAAATATATGAATATAAAGATAATACGAATAATTTATATATTTTCACTAATGCTCATTCTAAAATCGGTCTCAGAAAATTCTATAATTTAATTTATTTTCGAATGTTTGAACTTTTAAGGTTTCAATTAAATACACGACTCTAAATAAGTTTAAGCCTACGGACTTCAGTTTTATGGGTCTTGTGTTTAGGAGCTGTAGCGAAAGAAAAAGTTGACAGTCTTAATCATAGAATAGTTCTCTTTGTTTTTTTATTCTATGTATTTAAAAAAAAAGTTTCTTGTGATACAGTAATACTTTATTTATTAAAGTGCTATTTTTAAGAAAAAAATTATGTCAACTATTTTAATGTTATATAAATGATTATTCTTTTTCATAAGATTACTTAGAAATAACAACCCAAAATACCTTTACATCCTTATTGATTCTTATAGATAATGTAGACAATATGTTCATAAATGTCATTTGTACTCCATGCAAATGACGTTTACGAATCCTAATACTTAAAGCATAGTATTTGAAGGAAAATTACTTAATTTTTTTAAAATGAGTTATGTGAGTGATTTGTCGCAGTCAAACGAATATTTAAGCTTTAGAAGCAGTATCCCATTGCGTAAAATAGTTGTCGATTCAGATAGTTCCAAGGTAAAAATGAAAACAATGTTAACAATGCTAGTTAATTTATATGTATTTTTAATGTACTTTCTGATATAAAAAAAAAGATGTAATATACATCTTTAAACGTTATGACTTCGAAGTAGAACTTATTTAATATTTGTCTTTAGGCCTGGAGGATATTTGACAGTGGACCAAAATCAGTTCACTGCCCTTTAATATGTTTACCACCTGTGTCTGGAACAGCTGATGTATTTTTTATGCAAGTAATGGGCTTAGCCTCGAGAGGTGTTCGTGTTATAGCAGCAGAACCTCCACCATACTGGAATATGAAAGAATGGATTGATGGTTTTAAGCGACTTATAGATTATTTGGAACTAGACAGAATACATGTTTATGGAGCATCATTAGGTAAATAATATTAAGCTAATAAATAAATATATTTATAGGTTATGGATTAGAAACCAATGTTTTTTGTCCTTGAATTCTGCATTGCCTTTAATTTAATTAAGGAAATGTGATCATATCTTATGGTATGCTGTGGGAAAACCATTGTCTAGTAGTGTACTATTAAGGTGGATGAAGGACAATTCATTAAAATATTTACCAATAACTGAATTTGTTGTAATCTGTGTTCATATCTGATTGATTTAAATTACTTCTACTTCAATGTATTGATGTATTTTTTTCATTAAAATTATATGGTATTAATTATTTCATATTCAAATTTCTTTTAATTTTTAAAAATTTTTAGGTGGTTTTATGGCTCAGAAATTTGCAGAGTTGACAAAAAACTGTCCAAGAGTGGCTTCATTAGTATTATGTAATACATTCACTGATACCTCAGTGTTTGAATACAATGATTCTTCAGCATTATTTTGGCTCCTTCCATCTATTGTGCTAAAAAGAATGTTAATGGGAAATTTTACAATAGATAAAGTTGACAAGAGAATAGCAGAATCTATAGATTTTATGGTGGAAAGAGTAAGGTTTACCTTTATTAATAAAAATTGTCAATAATGCTTAAGTTAATATAAAATATAGAATTATTGTTACAGTTTGTTAAATAGTTTAATTTCTAAGTACATAAATTTATTGTTAAATTCTAGGATTAACTTTTAGTCAGAGAGAACCAGCAAAAATATGTAATTTAATTATGTTTCAGCTGGAATCACTTACTCAATCTGAGCTGGCATCAAGACTGACTCTCAATTGTACTCCATGTTATGTTCAACCACAACAATTGATCAATATTCCAATCACAATTATGGATGTATGGGATGAAAGTGCATTAAGTTCAAGAGTAAGAGAAGACCTCTACAAAACATATCCACAAGCAAAATTGGCACATTTAAAAAGTGGTGGTAATTTTCCATATTTAAGTAGAAGTGATGAAGTCAATTTACATTTGTTGGTAAATAATATATTGTTATATTATTAAAAAAATATTTGCTTGAACTAAAATAATTTTTACATATATGTATTTTGAAAATTATTTCCCAATATAATAAAGCAATCCAATGGGGACTTTAATCAGATCCACCCGCCCATAACATGAAGCATTTATCAGTATTAGAACAACATGAATAATTTAGACAGATGGTATTCCTTGTTACTAAGTAATTTGACTAGCTACTGTGCTCCTTCCAACATTAATGTTTTCATCCTCTACCTGCAGTCAGATATGGGCACTGTTGTTATTTACTACTCCATTGACAGCTTCCACCAGATTGCAATAAATTTATCACGTATTAAAATTATGCATTCACAATTAACTTTGTTCATACACAGCTGAAGAAATTTCTTAATAATTTGTGTAGATATTGGTATAATCAAAATATTTAGAATAACAATTGTTTCAGATCCATTTAAGACAATTTGATGGCACTGAGCTCTCTTCGTCATATTTAAGTCTGCTGAAAATGCCTGCTCAATCTAGTAGCCAATCTCATGATAGCTCTGTCAGCTATTTTAATCAAAAGGATAAGTTTGTTAAAATGTCATAGTATACTTTACAATGCTGTATTACAATAAGGCTGTTTGATAATTGTATTAAAATTTTTAGTAATAATGTTTTATCTAAATTTCAAAATATTGTAATTCATCATTAAATTACAATATATGTAAATTGATACTTATTCATGTTGGATAATGATTATGATGAACTGAAAAAAAGTTTATATTATATCAAATTTTTAGTATATTTTTATATGTGTATTGAATACAGGTAATCCATATATTATTATAATAGGTATTAAATAAAAATAATGCATTACTTTAACAACTTTTATTCAATGAACTTTTCTAAAACTTAAAAACTCTATGTCTCTTTTTCTTTATTCTGTTGGACCTGTTTAGTTTTTTCTTTTTGAAGCTGTAATGCTTTTTCTCTTTCCTCATCATCAGAAAAGTACTCTGCAAGGCTGTCATCCACATGATTCACTGTTTGAGCAGCAAATGTTGTGCCTTTATCATTCAGAGTAGATACACAGGGACTTGCATGGTTCATATCTGCAATACTAGGCTGATTTAACCGACTGTTATGATCGCTCACTCTCGAATAAATTGACATAGCCTGCAAGGAAAAAAAAGGAAGTTGTATAATTATGATCCTGTTAATCTATTTTTGTAAACCTATAACTACATCTTTGAAATTTAACTATCCAATAAACATTTAACCCTTTGATGACTGAATTGTCTTATGTTTAGCATTCGCCATGGACTGCATACTACTTACGAAAAAACCTACCACGGGATATGCACTTTTAACATAAGAGCGCATAACAAGATTTAATAATTAGCAATTAGTGATCAAAAATTTAAGTTATTTCCAATTGAACAACTGGAATATTTAATACTATAACACAAATGAGAAATTTTAGTAAAGAACAGAGAAGTGTACTTTTCTGACATACACTGCCGGCCAAAAGTTTGAGACCACTTTGTACATAGGTTATAATTTGCAAAATATTTTAAATCTGCGTATGATAACGTAACAATATGAACACCTCTGTAATCTACTAATCATTTTGAATGTCTAAATACCATTTCTCTTATCTTTTACACAATGACTATGCCATAAATGGG
>DWQX01004751.1:0-14349 GCA_018245475.1 Pharmacophagus antenor
ATCCTAACGGAGTGTCCAGTGTATGGCCAGGAGAGAATGGAAGTAGAAGGAAAAATAGGAAATAAGGTAATCAGAGACTCAATTAAGGAGATAATGGCGAACGAGCAAGAAAGGGAGATATTTATTAAGTTTTGCATTAGTGTAGGAAAGAGAACGGCAAGAAGGAATAAATAAAAGAAAGGCAATACCACTATTTACAAGTATTTTAGTATACATTGACTTAGTGGTATTAAGGAATGTATGAAACATCTTAATTAAGGAAATAGAACGAAAACTGAAGAAAGACTGAAAAATAAGAAGAAAATAGTCTCTGATTACCTTGTCAGGGGAACGAGAATAAAAAAAAATCGCCTTAGGCCACTGCTGCTTCAGGATAACGCTAGACCACACACTACAACAACATAACCACAACAGACAGTTACCAAATTAGAAGAGCTTCAAATGAAATGTCTATGATATACACCGTACTCCCCGCACCTTGCTCCAACAGATTATCATTTTTTTGAAATTACGATAACTTCTTGCAAGAGAAAAAAATACAACTCCGATGGGGTAGTCCAAAGTGACTTCAAAGATTTTATTGATTCCCGTCCGAATGTTTTTTTAAGTAAAGGGATCAATGAACTACTTATGAGATGGCAAAAGTGCATAAATAGAAATGGTATATACTTTGATTAAATAATCATATTATATTTTGAAAAAAAAAAAAAAAAACGATTTTAGGTTACTCCCTTACAGAACGCCAATTTCATATGTTAATGTAATATTTTTATACCTCTCACATATTTCGGTTGATTTTGACCCGTGGCCAAAAAAGTTGGCGACCTCTGCTTAAACAATATTGTAATATCTTTTGAAATAAAAAAAATATATATATTTATTTGGCTTAAAAAATTATATCTCTGAAAATTATGGCAAAATAAACATATATGATTTTTCGCAGATACCGTGATCAAAGTATTAAAGCTATCAAAAAACTGTCCGCGATTCTGTGTCATTAGCAAAGAGTTGTACAACCTAACGATAAGTTACGACAATGCGCCCGAACAATTGTCATGCGTACGTAGGCGAGGCTACGTACGGCGGTATGCGCGGCGGCGCCGCGGCCGGCAGGCCTCTGTCGGGAGAAGGGTACATTATAAAAAGATTGCACAAGATAATAACAGTGTAACTTATATCCTTATGTCATTGTTATTATTTTAACTTTCAACCCATAAAGAGAAATGTAAAATACTAAAATCCATACAGCCAAATTGTAAAATTATTCAGTCATAAAGAAATAAGTAGCAAAGATGTTTTGTATTTTGTGTCATGCGAGGGACAAAAGGGTAAATTATAATATAAGGTCATAGATGACGAAACGCCTTCGCTCAGAATACACCGGCTCTCAATTGTATAATAGCTGGTACACAGCAACCATCATCAACTAATTGTTCATTGTTAACATTGTTAATGTAATGGTGACAGTTTAAACTCTAGTACAGTTCGATTGAGTACATAGGAAGGTATACTTATACATGAAATATCATTTATCGAATCGAGTCAAATTCGTGGTGTTCAACGTATTAATGTGAGTACGAAAACCTGCCACCATCTTTACACGTCTGTCGTTTGAGTAGTCCCGGTATCGAACCGTAGGCGGCCCGTGTTACTCCACCGGAGTCGGTGTGAGCTGTGGTGAGGTGTATGTGTGCGTGTGTGATTGTCACGGCGCACATCGCGTACTCACCGTGCTATTGCGGCGTGCCAGGCATGCCAGGCGTGCTCGGCGACGAGGAGCGCGAGTGCGCCGCCAGCGAGTGCTGCAGCGCGGCCGGCGTCAGCCACTCCCTGACCGATTGGAATCATACAATAATAATAATAAATATACTCATACCGGGAACATTTTTCACACAGTTCTCTGATCCGGAGGCAGGTTGCCAAGCAGCACTTGTATGTATGGGTTGTGATAGACCGATATATAGATGTAGATATTTTTAAACTAAGTAAACAGTCAAAAGGGTTACTACCATTGCACTAAGGGGTCAGCGAAAAATAGAATGCATTTTTTTTTCGTACTTTTTAATACCTCATCACATTTATAGGTAATACGCTTGTATATTTTTATTTACATGTCTATTTGTATATTGTATTTCCATAATTAGCAAAAGTATAAAATGCTGTAACTATTCAGGTGGATTTCTACTAGCCCTACAATCATCTAAACTCCACTTCATATGTACCCCCGTAATCGAAGATCGTACCACTGTGCTACGAAGCAATCGCTTAATAACTGCTTAGTTGCGACAATTTAAAAGAATCAGGGTAAGCAAAAAGGATTTAAAGAGTTCGAAGGGCTGCTACGATTGGATCATCTCCATTGCTGTGATATGAGAGGCCCGGCATATAATTTGGTACATGGGAACAAGAGTGAGACACTTGGCTAGATTCGGTTTTGTATAGGATTATCTTTTTCCATCGTGATTACATGATTGTACGACAGATAGAGCGCTCTACAAAACCGAACCGATCTGTTTTCTTAGTGTAACATAGATAGCCCGACGTGCCAAATCAAATGGTGAGTAATGATAAAATAATAAACGGTTTGCAACGTACTTGGGTAGACACCTCTGCAGAAAAGGAACGCACGAGCTGACGTAGGCGAGCCGGTTCACCCAGGCGGGGATGTCCCGCTCGCACAGCGCCTGAGAACGGTAAAAAACGTTTTAATTGCTGTTTAACACGTTCCCTGCCACTTGTGGCGTATACACCCCACGCTGAAATTAAATATGAAAAAGTTTTGACCACGAGTTATTATATACTTATGTATTACGTAAATAATATTAATATAACGGGAACGTGTTAATACGATTTTTTCAAATGCCACGTCTCATCAACAGAACTTTTAAAAATACCATGGCATTGTACGAGTATTTTTTTTTAACACCAGGGCCACATATAAGTTACATCAAATACCAGATCTTATAAATAAGTTTTTTTTAAAATACGTACATATAAGGAGTGACTCATGTTCACGGCATATATAGAGAATTGTTAAATGTTGTCACTTTCGAAAAACTATATTGGTACGTGATGGCAGTGTTTTTTATTACATATACAATATATAATATGAATTCTCACCAAACAGAATGCAGACGTGAAGTGGTTACAATTGTTGTTCATGAGGTGGTATCTGAAAAATTTTATAAGGATATGAAAAGGCACTCCGGGGTCGTTCTAATTTAAGTACTGTGGTATGGACTTAGTAATAAATGCAGTCGCACAACCCTAAGGGATGGATGATAGGAAAAAGACGTATATTAACCTGTTGATTTTGTTTAAACTTAGTGTTTCTATATATACTTATAAAATTCTGATGTATAGGTATCCACAACAAAGTTTTTTTTAAATTTCATCCCTAAGAAGGGGAAAAGGATGGTACAAATTTTAATTAAACTTTTTAATCTCCGAGTCGATGGACGCGATAATTTGTACACATACTTGTGGGGTATTAACCATTTGCACTCCGAGGGTTTTATTACCCGGGAGTGTAGCAACTCCGTGACATTTTTGCGTGAGAGCATCTGACTAAAGAATTGAACTTCTGTTTTACTGAAAGATCACTCACAGTTGGGTTTTTAACTAAATTCATTGAACTAGTTAAAAAAAACTGCGACGTAAGCAAATGGCGTTAAGAAGCATTAAAGGGCGTAAAAAGGCTTAATCTTAACATTAAATAAAAAAAAGTACCACGCCTAGGCCAATAGTTTTTCGACTCTTCACCTGTTCAATTTTGTTAAACAAAAAATATTTTTAAAGTTTAAAAAAAGCAAAGACAATCAGCGCACCTGTCACCGCGGAACTGTTTGCCGAGCTCCGTCACCAGCCGCCTCACCTCCTCCTCGCTGAAGTCCGTGTAACCTATGTGCACACTTTGCCTGCAACAACCGACAAAAACGATGACGTGAAAAAATACAACTTTTTGCTTGTCAATTTTACGACTTAAACATCACGTAAGTGAAGTAGTTCACGGAAGACAATTAAAAGTTTTTAATTCAAAAACGTCTACCTTCTGTTATCGTATTTTTTTGATCGAGGAGTGATCAAAAAGTAATGATAAACGGGTATTTTTAATAAACACAAAATCCAAAAAAATTTTTTCGCTTCTCCGGTTCTTCACTACCTCCCAGCTAAAAAATTGTATAAATAGGACGTCATTTGGAGGAGCTACATTCATTTGAATACCAGTAGTTGGAGAACAACACGAAAAGGGAGAATCACGAAGTGAGATGTGTAATTTCAAGCGAGTTGACATTTCAAGATTCAATCTTGCAATGTCCCAGGCTAACCAAGAATTTTTTTTGTCGCGAGTTCTGACCATGGACGAAACATGGATCCATGATTTTGATCCTGAGACCATACAACAATCGATGACTTGATGAAGAAGTTCAAAGTCTCGAGCTCAGTGGGTAAGGTTATAGCGTCTGTTTTCTAAGATGCTGAGGGAATCGTAATGGTTGATTACCTGGTAAAGGAAGTTACTATAACGGGCTTCTAATACACTGATCAAATAAGACGACTGCGAGAAGCCATACAGGAAAAAAGAAGGGGCAAACTTCGAGCGAAAGTCCTGTTTCATCAGGACAACGCTCCTGCACACAAAGCCGAAGTTGCGATGGCTGCCATTCGAGAAGCATGCTTCGAACTGGTCGAACACCCGCCCTATTCTCCAAATTCAGCCCCCAGCGACTTTTATTTCTATCTTCGGCTCAAGGAACATCTCAGGGGTAAGAAATTTGAGGATGATAGCGAGGCGATGGCTGCTGTAGAGGCATTTTGGAATAGCCAAAATGAAGATCTTTTTTTTAAAGGGCATTTTAAGTTTAGAGAAACGTTGAACTAAATGTGTCGACTTGTTAGGAGACTATGTAGAAAAATAAATTAAATTTATACTAGAATCGTTCGTCATTATCATTACTTTTTGATCGCCCCTCGTACAGCGGGGACCATTATCCCAGGAGTCCTTCGGCCTCGTTAGATATCTGTGCCCACCCCTTGTCATGTCGCGTCTACGATGCACTTATCTGTCATTTACTTCGATTCATTCGATCATACATGTTCTTATAGCATTACTGTTTTCTGACAGTAAAGCCTGCGAGATCCAAAAGTATTCTAGGCGAACATGCTTCACCATCTACAGCCTCATTATCACTTAACATGAGGTGAAATCGAGCTAAAGTTTTAACTCATAAAAATAACATCCTCTCATAGTAAATAATCATGTGCGTGTGCGTGTGTGTGTGCGTGTGCGTAGACTCGCCTGAATCGGAACTGTTCGCCAAGCTCGCGCTCGTCGCGCGGCGCTATCTCGAATACGCCGGTGAACGCGTACGGGTGACCGCCGTACGCCCACTCCGAGCCGTGCACCTGCACTCCGCTGTGGAACACGCCCACGCCGGCGCCCGCGGTGTACCTGCGGAACGACAGCCGCCAGCTTGAGTGGGACACGGAGCTCAAACATCAGCGAAACGTCAAATTCGAATATCTAGTGTCGGATAAAATAATTAACACTGTGCCGTCCGGTGGCACCACGTTGGTGCCATGCGAAAACTATGTCATAAATGATAAATGTATTGAGAAAACTAAGGGATTTTATTGCGTACTGATGAGGACTGGCGATGAGGTTAATAACCTTTGTGAATTATATCAGAATGTGAAATCCATAAAAACCGAAGAGAATTAACGAGTAATTCTGACACTGAAGACATCAAACAAAAAACTGTTATACGTGCGGACAGCAAAGTGAAATACTTTATAGCAAAACAAACCTTAGCATGTTATAGAGAATTATTTTTTCTTACAATATTAATAAAGGACACAAACCAGTTTTTTTAAGTATTTTTGAGTTGAAGACACACATAAATTCAAAATATACTTCATTCAATTACATCGTCATGTGAACTTTTAAAAGGATAAATGATTCTCTAAATTCTCGAAAAAGAAGAAGTCGATTCCAAAAATTAGAACACTCCTGAGGAAGCCAGAACAAACTCAGGGACAGTCTTACAATAACTATTTGAAATGTATACATTTCCTTTGCTCGGAACGAAGGGAATCTTATCTCCATGAAAATTTGTAGCAAAGATAATCTTGAACTGAGTAATATGCCCTACTAACGGGAACACCGCTGATAAATTTTTAAACAGATTAAGAAAATTTTTTGGGGCTTTTTTATTTTTTTTTTAACGGTTATGGTCTAACAGTTGATCTCAATTTCATCTTAAAAAAACGTTATAAAAGCCGATAGTGTTGAGAGCGATGTGCAAAGTTTGACATAAACCATAAATACCCTTTTTTGTTTATATCAAGGGAAATTGTGTTCTATAAGCTATACTGCCTTTGGGAGGGTAGCTAGAGTTACATTGCGATTTTTACCAGCAAGGCAAGCCCGAGTGTACACAACTACATAAAAAATCATTATGCATAAATAATACATGACGTGATTTTCCTATTTTTGGTTGAGTTTAGACTTTGTATCAATTATAATTTACTAATATTAGTACCCTATATACCTTAAATGGGACATGCTAGGCTTTCGGGCTTGTATACCGCCACTAATGACAGCCCCTCCTAAACGTAAAAATTATCCCGTTGCGGGAGATTACATCTGTTCTAAGAGTTGAAACATTGCTTTAAATTATGTTACGATAGCACAAAAAGATTCTAAAGCAATGAATGCTAGTATTTCTTCCTCATCAATAACTATAAACAATAATATATTCAGTTTTCTCTCGGCTGACCTACAGAGGTTATCTGTAATCAATAATAAACCTAATGATTAATAGCCGTAATCCATTCGCAATTCCTGCAGGTCTTTGACCCTGTATCTGTCTGGTATTAATGGAGGTCAATATGAAATACGAATTCTTTGTCCGGTAATTGAAGCAGGAATGCTGCGATGACGGTCAATGTTTTCATTACTCGGTTGAGCTCATCGCTTCAACAGTATATAACAATATATAACAATACATCGCGCCGACGAACACTGCCACTATTGTAAAATAAAAAAGAATTAGCCAACTAATGTAATGATTAAATAAAACAAAATTTATTTGTTAATTTCCGCTTTGTACTACTACTAAAATACAACGTCAACGTACTTCCCCGCTATATGATATGAGGCATCCACAAATGTTACGGGTTCGACAGTCCGCCGTTGTGTTGTCGTAGAAATTGTATTGTAGCCGCAGTATTTGCGATTTACCGAAGGGGAAATTAGCAAATTTTTTTTTCTTTTTTGATTAATCGAGTTACGCAAAGTAACGCTTGAGTATATAAGTTTTACTGTAATAATAGTATTTCTTTTAAAATATTAACGGAGACATTACTTTTTCAATGAGAAGCTAAAAGTTGACGTTAAGGTACAATATGTTCATCTTATCTTAATTTGGTAGTATCGTATTTTTTACGATATCAGTATTAAATGGTTCTGAAAAGTTGCATTTCCGCACATACCTATAGGCATATGGAAACGGAATGTATATTTACTTATACCTTCCCTATTACCTAACTAAACCCTATTATAATTATGTATGACTAAGTGCATTTTCTAAAAGACCAACTGTTATACAAATTGTATTAGCTATATATTTTTTTTTAATTATGAAAATGATCTTCAATTTTCAGATATTGCGAATACCGATGGGTGGCTTTCTTATTAGATAGTACGCAGTAATTTGTGTATAAGAATTTAAAAATGTTTAGCTGCACATTTCTATTCATGTCTACATACTTTAAGTTGTTATTATATAAAGAAATAGATAATGCAAAAATCGAAAATATTGCGAGAGATTTAAGAATACTATTCGTGTTTTATAAAATTAATATCACAAATATACAAATAAACTAAATCAAGTTACGAAATCGCGCTTCATCGGAGAAGAGTAATACAATATTTCATGTGTATTTTGATTTTTTTTATCTATTTATATCTAAGTACGGTTGTAAATGATAAAACACCTAAAAAGTGTGGTACGTTGGTATAAAAGATAGATAGGTATTCTTAGTTCAGTTTGAACTTTAACACTAAGTGAAACAACTCTAAATGTCAATCACCACTAGAGGGTACAGGGTGTGGGGTGTTGGGTGTCGGGTGGGCCGCGTTCCAAAGGCTCTCAGATCAACTGAGAGGAGCGCGCCGCGCTCTACCGGCTCTGAGCACCGTTCTTATTATATCGAGTTGTAATTACTGCTGGCTAAATATAGCACGCGACGAGAAACGAATTTAACTAGTGAATTGCTTTAAAAGATTCTGAAATGACATAAAATTATTTTAATGTTATACACGTCAGTAATAATTTTGTCATCCTTTACCCTTGGTTTTAAACAAATTTATTGTTTGTTGTTTTTAATTTGCCTCTGAGGCGATATGGTTTACCGCTTGCTCTTGCGAGACCGCGGAGGTCCAGAATTGGGTTTCTCGGCCGATGAGTAGTGCGGTCTGGATGATGGTAAGGTTTTTCGAAACTATCTGGCTAGCTACGAAACGTAATGTCCATCTGCCGCCATAATTGTATTGCTGTTTTCCGGCTGTCATGCATGTAAGTCAGAAGTATTCTGAGCGAATATGCTTCACCATCAAAGTCACTTAAAATCACATAAAATCCAGATCAAGTATTCGCCGATAATCGACAAAATAATGTTTTGGTGTATTTTATAGGCAATGTTAAAATGATTGAAACTGTAATAAGTAAGGTCATTTCGGTATGCGTCAAAATGTATAAAAAAGTAAGATGTGGATAAGAGGTTTTTATTACATTGTCGGCGACTTTTGGAAGACTACAGTGGTCGCTTAAGCCCACGTCGCAACTTTTAATGGTACAAGTTTATATCGTATAATAAGTTAAATTGGTGATTAAATCAATAAAGACGTAAAAGCTCATTGAACGATAAAAGTAGCCAGGTCGCCAACACCTAGATGCATTACAGATAAGTACAGACTTTATCTATACTTAAATTAAATGCAAACAACGTAAAATGGCATTACGCGTAATGATAGTCACACTTAATTCTAACTTTACGTTATCATTAATATCATTCTGTACATAAGCAGTTCCAATGCAAAATAAAAATGTTGGAATAGAACCCGGAAGCTAAATTTGTCAAGCCGAGGGTTCCAGCTTATAACGTGATACCGTCATTATCCAAAATGTAACCCTTATAACAGTTTTCGCATCGCAATGGCTTATCCCTTTTCTTGAAAGTCTGAAAAAATGTCATTCTGCAATTATTAAAACATTACTATGTTCCGGTAATCAACCATTTTTTTAATGGTTATGGCCTAAAACTTGGCTTTAATTTCACCTGATATTTAGTGACAAGGAGGTCGTAGATGGTGAAGCGTGTTCGCTCTGAATACCTCTGGCTCTCACATGTCTGACTACTGGACCGTAGCAATGCTGTTATAGCGACAGATTGTCATTGCGGGTGGTTGCTAGGAAGGCGGCATTTAAAATACCTTTCCACCATTCACTACTCCTGCGGCTCGGGAATCGAACCCGGGACCTTCGCGTTATAAGGCAAGTGGGTGCGCCACGTAGGCAGACGAAATAAAATCATAGATGTATTAGCCAAAATATTCTCGGTGAACAAGCATCATCATCTATGGCGTCATTGTCACTTAACATTGCGTGAAATTGATTTCAAGCGTCATACTGCTGATTAAAAAATATTTAGTATGATATATAAATAAAATACATGTACTACTAATTATTACCTATATAGGTATTAAGTGTTTTGGCCTACCCTGTAATTACCCCACTAATATAAAGGAATTCCGTTATCACTAATTACATCGGTGTGGTTGTAGTACAAAATCGATTTAACGAGCAATGTCGACAACGAGCAACAAGGCCCTATGTATTGATTTTAGATCGGTATTTAATATAAATATCAAGGAATTTTTCACATGTGCTCTGATCCTAATATAGATAATAAAACACCTGTATGTATGTAGTATGAGTTATTAGAGACAGATTTACATACTAGGTGATATATTTTCAAATACATACTTAAATACATATTAACAATCAGACAGAAAACATAAAGCATTAATTCATCGCATGAATGTGTTTAAGTGGGAATCAAACTCCACGACCGCTGCTGTAGGAGGGAGGCTCAATTACACCAACGGGCCAGTTTAGAAATAAAAGTTTAGATGGAGCATCGGAACGAATTTGGTCGAAGAATATCTTAAAACTACGAAAGCGATTCCATTTTACCCACAGTGGATATTTTATCTTAGTTTACTATAGCTCCTGGTATGATTAAACTTTCATGAAACTTTGTCAGGTTGTGCCTGCATCTCGGAAATACGGAACCACAAAAAATGTGCTTTTTCTGCGCCTGGATCTGTTTTAATTTGTATAAGCAATGTTTAGAAGATACATTTTTACTTTTTAGTTTTGTAACCTTAATGCACACTCACAATCATCTCTGCTCTATCTCTTCTGATCTATCTACGAGTAAATCTTCCAAGTCGAACGCCATTTGGCATTAAGTTCGCCTTATGACCAAGATTGTTTGCTTTTTTAAATAAACAAATAAAAACAACCGTATTAATTAGGTCAGCATGGAATCTTTCTGTGCAACTTGTAACAACTTCCCCAATTCTTCTACCTTTGAGACAAGTTTCGACTATCCTTTAATTTATGTAATGATGAAAAACAATAAGATAATAATAGAACACTGATTTTTTTCTTCTTTTTTATAGAACGTGGGCTTATTTTGGACCTGGTTTTGGTTGGGTGCAGCATGTTCGCCCAGAATACTTATGATTCTTACATGTATGAGTGCGGGAACACAGTAATGTTGTTATGGCGGCAAAGTGACATTGAGGGTGGAAGGTAAGGAAGAACATTTTCATTTAAGCGTTTTAGAAACCCTCCAGTTTGACTTCTACGACCTAAACAATTCTAGTAATAATGGGGATCAAAGTTTTAATATGGCTTCTAAAGCACAAATTTCAAAAAGTTTGCAATCAAACAACAATTGCACTACAATCCAGTTAGATATTTCCATCATTAAGTAACCTCAGTTTGTACTCCTAGTATTCGCTGTAGAGTATCCGTTGATTTGTCCTTAACGAAAAAAAAGAACATTCCGTCGATAAATAATTCCTAAGACGAGACGGTATGGTCTTTGAATCGTAGCTTGTTCCTAGAAAAAGAACAAATAAAATAAAAAATAAATAGAAAACATGTTTAAAAATGGCACTTACCAATTCGTCCAGTACATGTCGTATACGTTGAGCACGACGGGCGCCTGGCCGGGGCGCGGCGGGCGGATCTCGCTGCGCCGTTGCAGTATGGACATACACGAGGGGAACATCGTGCAGATGCCGCACGACTACAAATAGATGACAAATGTTTTTCTTATATTCAATGAACACAGTTTTAAGATGATAAACCTTACTTCATATCCACCGGTCTCTTATTAAAACGTAAGGGTAGTCATAAACGTATAAAACGTGGGACAGATAATGAGTTTCCTTCTCAGCACTTGCACTAATCTGTTTGCTAAATTAAAAGAGAATCATCCTTAACAATATAAGTATATAAACTTCTTTCTTTTCACACAGCATCTTGATGAAATTATAATACGTATTTTTGTGTGATTGATCTCGATTATAGTAGGTGTATTGGATAAGTACTATGACATCTTTCAGTCGACAACATAAAACATATACTTTATCAAATCATAGAGTTAGAGAGGCCACGGTTGTGTTCTGAATGGAGATACCACGACCTCTCCAAAACGCTGAGACGGACCACCGAGGGGGTTGTAGTGGGTAAAAATCCCACAGAACCCGGACTCTCCCAGAAGGCAGGGTATCTTTTGAAGATTTCTGCGTCGACAACAAAAAAATTATGTCTCATATGAATCTTAAATGTAAATGAAAATAGCATAAGGCAAGGTTGAGTGCAAGCATCAGTCTACACTTCTTCATCTCGTTGAGTTTAAAATGATTTAACTTTCAAGACAGTCGAGGAGAAACCTGGCATTAACTTAATATACATATAAATATATAAGGGAGGTACGGAGAAAAATAGAACCCATTTCAAACTTGAAAGAGACTTGAGAAGATGACTTGATGCTTCTTTATTTAATAAAGAACTTAAAATAAATCTTTTTTTTTAACTACCAAATATGCTAGTGGCATGATACGGTTCAAGACGGCGCGTGGCCGAAACGTTACCGTCGTATCATAAGCTAGGAGCTGTAATTCCGCAGCAAAACTACATTTGAATAAATAATGTATAAAAAACTTATAAGAAACAATACCATGTACAGCGCGAATCTAGATTCAGCGTGAACCGTTATTTGGAGCCGAATCGAATTACTATTTCATGCCATCTTGATATATATGTGGGCGTCCAAGAGGAAAGGGTCCAGTTCTCGGCAATTAGTTTCAGAGATAATAAACAGGTTTTCATTAATGTTCAATTATTTAAAGTTTAACTAAGAAATTACTATAAATGGTGCTTCTAAGTACTAGAAACAAGACATTAAAAGTATGTTTATATTTTCATGTTAATTATTTAAAATTCTTTTTCTCCACTCAAGCTTTTCAGAGTTTCAACTTCAAATGTCTGATAAAAATATGTTTGCAAATTTTTAAACTATTTTTGTTTAATCTTTATAATCAAATGACTACTCTAGAAGATATGGCACCTTGTCGTAACTCAATATTACTGGACCCTTTCAGCTTGGACGCTCACACGTACGGATGTATGTTACAAATTTAAATCGATTTTCGTCCAAGGCACAAACAAACTACCGATTGTATCGACAGAACGGTTCGATGCGGAATTATTTGTAGATAGTTTAGGGCTATTAATTTTTTTTTTTTTGTAATACCACAGAACGTTAATCGTTTAATTTCAATATTACTTTTAGCAATGTTTACTCGCCAATTAAAGGCAGAAATTTTATTTTGAATTAATGTCTCCTATCGGTACAGCTGACAACGGATTACATAAATATTAAAATGTTATACCTCCAGGGAGAACGGGCGAGTGACGGCTAGTACAAAAAAAAAACAGTATACGTAGTAGTTTGTGGTTCATTGCACAGAGGTCGTTAGTGGCATTCGAGACCACACAAGTGTAGTTTGGATAATGATTTAATTTTTTCGAACCCGCCTCGCTATATTGATTCTTGTCAGTTACTTTTAGAAAGATTCGTTTTTTTGTGATCCATCTTACAATTGTAGAGAACACAAATGTAGAATGAATGATACGAAAATAACAAAATTCATATCTAAGCATTTTCACACTTTAAATAATTACAAAACATTAACATGTACCGTACCAAAGCGCTTTTTGAAATTTTTTCCTTGGCGGACTTGTGAGGCGTACACGGTTACGATTATTCAATAGCTCGATCAGTAATTAACAAATGAACTTATTTTTGATACGGTTTAAGGTTGCTTTCAAATTTTAACGTAAATTATTTATCTAAGAAAACATATGGTCAAAACTATTTAAGAGGAAACTTGCGTGAGACGTATACGCCCCAATCGGCATGGAAAGCATCTCTAATCCTTTTGCGTTTGAAATGTTTTTTTTAATAACATTTAAATTGCAGACATACATAAATCTGAACAGATTACGTAATAATTTTGTATCGATCAAGTGTTAGCCGATTGGCGATAAAATAAGAATATACTTTTTGTCATTAGACATATATCTGTGTTAATCTAAAAGTCAATCATAAAGTATATTCCTATATCAATAAAGGTATACCTAAATGTTCTTATCGCTATTATTAAGCCGATCATAACTACAATCTTTATTAAATATCAACACCATTTATTTTCTTTTAAACATTAAATTATATTGAGTTACGTTATCTGTAAGATTATTTCAAACAACAAATCGCTTCATAGACGAAGATCCTTTGTCCAATGACAAAAATATATTAAAACAAAATGATAAAGCGGGTCGGAATCGCGCCGCAAAGGGATCTGTACCATAAACGCTATTATCATGTTTCAACGTGTCATTAAATCATACTTACAATCATTTGTATTTTTTTTTGTGACGGTTATAGAAACATACAATCTGTGTGAATTTCAACTATCTATTATTGTTCATGAGATAGAGCCCGCTGACAGACGGACTGCGGAGGCTTGGTATAGGGTTTCTTTTTGTCACCGGTTGGATAAGGAACGCTAGAAGCCTCCGAAAGGACTGGAATATATGGTTAAATTAAATAGTAACGATTACTCTAAACCAGTGGTTCCCAAACTTATTTTGTCTACTGCCCACTTTGAGAATAAATATTTTTTTAGCGCCCCCATTTTTTCAC
>DWQX01004752.1:0-14348 GCA_018245475.1 Pharmacophagus antenor
ATGTAATTTTATATTATGTATTATATTATTTTTGTATTGTGTGTATAATATTTATATAAAATAATATTAATTTAATTGTATGTAAATAAATTCTTCATTATACTTCTATATATTTATGTATATATATTATTTTTTACATCTATATTTTCTTCAAAAAAATGTTTTACCCCTACCACACAAACTTTCTACCGCACCTAGGGTTAACTGGCAGAGAATGCCCAAAGACAGTCCGCCCCTGTTACACCAAATTGTGTTAAACACAAAGTTTTTAAATAAATAATATGTTACTGTTAAAAATTCCAGCTATAATAGTACCTCATTAATATAAGCAAGTATCACTTTCAGGTGAACGTCCAGAGATCTAAACGTTTCATTGTATATAGAACATAATTTTTCGCATACAAGTATGACAGACGTGTATTTGACTATAAATTTCCATTCTAACATTGTATAGTTGTAAATATATGTCTTAGTAAAAACGATAAAGTCATCGCAATCCACAATTAGCATTTTATCAATGCGAGTTATTAATATTTAACAACAGTCATGTGTTTATTGCATTATCGCCATTTATTGACTCCGCTGACAGCGCGATACGTATATAAATTACAAAACAGACAGTCCGACAGACAGTCCGCGATAAATTTTAATTAGTATCAATTAGATGAAATTCGTGTTAAATGGCGTTTAATTTGAATTATAGATTATTAATATTAACGCCAAGCATACCTCTCAGGCGACGTCTTGTCGGTGTACGTATTTTTATATATTCATTGTTAATTTTTATTTTATCATAAAATCTATACGATTTTTTATAAATTTCTATGTTTTTATAATTTATTTATAAATGCTTTTAAACATAATTTATTCATGGAACAGATGCAAATTCAACGTTTTTTTTTATTCACGCACACTCAATTATGAAAATAGAAATAACAAACAGATTTTTTAAATATTTTGTGAGATGAAGTTTTTTAAATTTAATTAAAGAAAGAACTCTTGATAACTTTCAGGATTAAGTTACGGTTAACTTAACGAAGATTAAGTTTACAGGGCGTTTTTTTTTCATTAAAACCATTGGAACCTTGCTCAACCTTAGACTTTGTTAAGTATTATTGTACACAAATAATCTTCACATTGATATACTATTCAACACTATTAAAAGAATAAGCCAGATGATATAAGTAATGCATATTAAAGTCCGATTTTTTGTACATCACTTTGTTAGATAACTTTATACATGAGGGAACAACACTAGATGGAGATCAACTCATTTTATTTTGGTAGATATGTAACTAATATATAACATACGTAAATTCCTGTTTCTCTCGTTACTTTTAAAACTGTTATATATGTTAATTACCTTGTGTACATATAACGTCACATAATATAGGTGAACTGTACTTTATACCTTCAATTATAACAGGATAATTTACCTGTTAGGTATAGTGAAATTTCCTGGGAAGGGATGTTTTTTATATTTAGGATGGATTGTAAAAAAGTGTGAAACATGTAACATTCCAATGTTATGTGCTAATTACATATGAGAAAATTTTTAATGTGCTCTTATATTATTAATTTTTTGGGAACAATAGACAACTAAATTGAAGAAAAAGATGAAGACCTAGGTCCGCATCATCTCTCTCTTTCGCGGATGACATCTCTTTGGATGATATCCGCGAAGGACACTGTAGTGGCGCATCGTGACTAAAACGTTAAATGGACATTTTGATGTTAGTCTGTTAGACGTTTGATACAGTGTGCTACTGATCATAATAAATGGTAGTATATTGTTAAGATGCAGCGGTGGGAAATAAGTTGAGATAAAACTAGCGGCGAGCTATAAGCGGGCGATGTTGGCAGGAGTTGGGCGGATTCTCGGAGAGGTGCGGGGGCAGGAGCGGCGCAAGATGTGCAGCAGTAGCTGGTAAAAGGAAGCGTTCTAAAATAAATGTTGCGCGTGCACGGGACAACAGATGTGGAACGAATGAAAAAAGCGGATAAATTATTGTTGTGATCGAAAAAAAAAAACAAAAGGAAAAATGCAATTAAATTTATAAAAATAATTTCAAGCCGTCCGTTAAATCTGCCATTTCGTCGGTGACAGAGGCGGCCAACAAACGGACAAATGAGGTTTCATACACTTTATAACCTCATCGCTTTTATAGATTATTCTACATATACAAGCCATTCAACTAGAATTTATTGGCTGGTGGTAGGGTTTTCCAAGCCCGTCTGGCTAGCTACCATTCTCAATGTCAATATGCCGCCATAACAGCAACGCTTTTTTTCCGGCAGCAATACATGTGAGAGCCAGAAGTATTCAGAGCAAACATGCTTCACCGTGTACTGCCTCATTATCACTTGACATCAGGTAAATTAAAGGTCGTGTTATCTCATAACAGATAAAAATAAGCTTTTATTTCGGACGTAATGATAACACATATGTTTATATATTTTTCACTGCATATAGTTGCAGACCGAGTTGTAGTATGCATATAAAATCTGACAAGCATACATTCGCGTCACGTACAGTCTAGACGGACCGTGTTGTATGCAAATAAAAACAATTGTGACGTGTTTTTCGGCAATCCATTTTGTATTCTTTAATTGAATATCAACTTAAGGCGTAGATGTTTATACAATTCAAGCCAAACATCTGACAATAATATATCGTACGTTACATAATAAGGCCATCACTATATAAAATTGTGTTTTCCAAGTTATCTTACAATTTGCGCAGTATACTGAACTTTGTAAAAATACCTGACTTAATAACTTTAATATTTTTTTGTAATTTAATTATCACATCATAACCGAGAATTAGTTATTAATTGATTTATTCTAAGTATTATAAAGGAGTCCTGGAAAATAATGATATTTTGCGAAGCGACAATCTTGTTATCATCGATATGCGATGTCGGCTGTTTTCTACTTCTTAGTCGTTATCGTTAAATTTGGTGTAGGCCTTCTTAAGTTTTTCCGGATGGAATTCCATCCCGACACTTCACAGTAGAGTAGTCGCTGGTAATAAATTCGAAAGATATTTGCTATATTAGCACATAATATCTTCTCGTCGTAACCTGTATATTTGTTGAAAAGACCTTCGAAAGGTCCAATGTAAAAAACTAGAAATATCAAGAAGTAAATGAAGTAAATTCTAAACTCTGTTAGAAGTATCAAAATATTATTACAGTAATAAATAAAATGATTTCTTCTAATATTCATAAAAAAATTAATTTTACATTGACCATATACGGTATTTATTAATGTCGTTGATTAATTCACAATGAAAATTAAACAATCACAAAGTATTTTCATATGTTGTTTTTTCATGTTAAAGTATAAATTAATGACATGATGAACTTCATCTTAACACACCAATCGCCTGAGTCTTGACCTTAAGCAATAAAGAATTCAGTTGCATGCCTAATTCTAGCGTCTAGACTATTGTAATGTCTAGATAACCTTTTTAAAAGTCTACACTAACGAGCAACATTGCGTTCGCCATATACAATTGTCACAAGCATTGTTGCATATTTGCATATCTTATGCGTTGATTCTTTTTTAAAATACTTCATGTTAGACAAAGGTCATTATCTCATTCTCCTCACTCCCTTTTTACTATTGCTGTTTGCTAAATCAACAATTTACTTTACCTTACATTTATACATATTTAACACCTAAGTATAAAAAGGAAATAATAACATAAACGTATGCATCTTTTCAGATATTTTAAAATAGTAGCTTCATTATGGGTAAACTGGTTTTGATACAATTCTTTGACGTAATTAAATCAAAATTACTGTTTTGGCATTGTAAGATTATCAAATACTTTTTTGTTATATACTTAGAGATTTTTGATTGTGTGGAACTTATGCTATATTATTATGTTTATATATAGCACATATTTATCTGTGTATTTTATTTTAAATATACAAATTAATATGTAAATAATTTCGGTTTACATTTACTTAAGTCATCAACAATACGTATAAATTTGTCAAAAATAGAACGTGATGAACAATCAGTCACAAATCAGTGTTCTAATTCTGTTCTAATATACGTTACATCGTATCTTTGCGCGCAGAACATGTTTTCATATTCACCAAAGAAGTAACCCTTAATGTATAAGTCAGAAAAATAAAACATAACCTGAATAACTTAAACTGTTTATTTCTCAAATTGATATAATCCTAAACAATAAAATTAAATTTTTCAATTAGCACACTACTTAAATATTTATTTGGAATCGTGTTAAAGTAATTTGTACTAGAGGAGAATCTTTGATCATATTAGCGTTAAAAATAATCCCGTTACAGGCCTCCGAATGGCATTTTGCAAACATTATATTATAAAATTTTCACAAGTTTTTGATAAAAAAATAAAACATATTATATTCATGCCTCTTATTTTAAATCGAAACACTTAAATAATTAATAAATTTCATCTATATACGTAATTATTAAACTTTTACCACTTATAAAGAAATTAAGTTATAGAAGTGTACAAAGATGGCAGCAATTATGTATAGATATTACCACGAAGGGAAAATCAGTTTTTGTCTTTATATAATCCTATTTCAATATAAGTAAAAATAGATAACTTTTCTTTGATACAAAATAGGACAAATTCACAACAAACAACACGTTTTTAAAGCAAGAATAAATGTAGCAGATCAATCGAATTTATTCACAAAATTTTGATCTTAGGAAATACTTACGAAAGGAACTAAATTTTCATTGTACTAAATGACGTCTCAAAGAAACGTGGACCAGTAGACTACGTTTAAAATAAAGAAAGAAAAAGGGAAGAAGAAACGAGAGAAGCGATCTATGTATACCGCTGTCTCCCTCCCGTTGCAGAAAGTCTCGTACTGTGGAAGCGAGGCAGATGTACTTGCGCGAGGGTCCACTGAGTTTGGAAATATGTGCTGAAAATGAAAATAAAATTTGCTTTAGATTCCACAAAATTTTTTGAAGCACAGTTATAATTCTTTATAAACTTATGAAAGTAAAATGTATATCCCATTTCGAACACATAGTATCGTATTTTATCGAAATGTCTCTAAGAGCGTATTTTTTATCTTGCCCAGTTTAAAAAAATAATTCTTACTACAATTTTTTTTTAAATTGTATGATAATTCCTTTTCATTATTATCACATAGAAGGCGTGACTTTTGTGAGGTACTGGTACTGGTTAGTCTCATAGCTTTGGAAAGCTTTGCACACACGGTGAGCAACCAAGTCACGAATATGTTGAACATACAGCTATTCGGCTGCTGTAAGTGGCTCGGCGTCGGTATCTAGACAGACTACCATAAAAAGATAAATCTATAAATAAAATTATACCTTGAATGCGTCGAGATCCCTCGACAGATCTTCATCTGAATATCCTTTCATGGCCTTGGTGGCGACAGGGCCCATGTAGTTGTTCACTACCGCGAACTCGAAGAGCGAGAGGAAAACAAAGACAGAGCAGGACGACATCCACACGTCTATCGCCTTGACGTAAGAGACAGGCGGTAGGCTTTGTTGAGACTGGGTGTTCTGTGTCGCTGTAAAAAGTAACAAAGTTGATAGCTGTGTAAGTAAAACTATAGGCTACATTTTTTTTAATCGGTTATGGGGTAACACTTGACCTCGATTTCACCCGATGTTAGGTGACGATGAGGCCATAGATGGTGAAGTGTGTTCGTCCATAATATCTGGCTCATACACGTGTGACAGCCGGAACACAGCAATACTGTTATGGCAGCAGATTCACATTGAGCATGGTTGCTAGCCAGACTGATTCCAAAAACCCTACAATAATCCAAGGTCTACTACACCTGCGGCCACTGAATCGAACCCGCTACCTCCGCGATACAAGGGGAAACAGTAAACCTTTACGTCACCGAGGCAAACTATATTCGGCCCATTGTTCTATTTCAAGTCACTTAATCGGTGAAGTTTCGATAGCGCTAGAAGCTAACTACCTAACATTATCCCAATTGTAACACTAAATATAAACATTGAGTAATATAAAACTTGAACATGAAATATAAAAATAAACTTACCTAAAGTCAGTAACGAAGTGACGCCTAAAGTCACCCTCGCTGGAATGGCCTCCGGTTTGATCCAGAAAGAGATCCAGGACATAACCACGATTAGTGCTGAGGGTATGTACGTGTGGAATAAGTGATAACCCAGCCGTCTGCGCAAGTTGAATACCACCGCCAAACACGTGAAATTACCTGCAGAAATATATCAAAAGGTGTTAATCACTAGTAGTAGTAGGAATATCACCGCTTTTAAAAGTAAATTTACCTTTTAAAAATGCCGGTACGGTTAATGTTAAATGGTAATTTTCCCTTAAAATTTAACCTACAATGAATATAAACTAAAAATAACCTAAATTTTTCAGAAGTTAGAAATGATCAGGATCAACATTCACTATTATCCCACACCTAGCGTAATTTTTTTTTAATTACTTTACGAGATCAACTTCAAGATTTTTTCAAGAAACATACCATCTAATGTATATATTTATATAAAAAAAATTGTACTATTAATTGCTAACCACTATTTTACCGTCAATTAAAAATACATATAAGTTGCGATTCAGCCAACTGTCACTCTACCGGTGATCACATACCGATCATATTTAAAAAAATTCAATCTAAGGATCCTCACAAGTAATATTGTATAATATATTTTTTTAACAATGTAATCGAATATAGAAGTAGGTTTGACCATATTATTAATTTAATTATAGACAAAATTACGATGCTTGGGAGATTGTTGTAAAATCCTTGTTTCACAAACAAAATATTATAGAAAAAAGGTTAATGTTATTTTAATTAAAACAGGTCTACAGATCTTTAATCATCTATTGTTTAAGCACTATAAGTAGTGCCGTGAAAGATGCTATTGGAGAATTATGTCGTAAACTATGATCATTATGTAATAATATTAATTTGGTGAAATATTATACAACTAACGCCATCTATTGTTCAAATGCTAATGCCATATAACAACAAGTTCTATTATTGCCATTAAAAAGAAAGAAAAAAATGGATGTACAGAAAAGTCAAATAGAAAATAAAAATAAGTTCCTAAAATATCGTTATTAAAAATTTCACAATAGTAAAACTAGAAAACCGTCAGTAGTTTTCAAATTTCTTCAGAGACTTTTTTTAATAACACCTTAAAACACTTCTATAAAAGTCAAATACAAACAAAAAAGATAACGAAAGCAGTGCAAACATTTGGGAGCTACGACACTACAGATACGTCTGCGCCTTAGGACAAAGCGTTTTGCTGTATGACGTAGAAATCTTTGAGAAAAAATCAAATAGGCTGCCTTTATACAATTGCGTTCTATCTACGTGGACTAAATCTCAGCTTACCATCAGTAAGCATCGTTGTACATAAAAAAAAGATATTTTTTTGCAGGTGGTTCCGAGAATCACAGATTAAATTTATTGACTGTTGTTAAGCAGATATACCAGTTGAGTATTCTATGGTGCAGTCGCTTGTGTAATTATTTGAGATGTCGAGCTGCGGTAGTTCGATGTCTGGATTGACTACCAGCGGGTCTGTTAGATTCCATATAAACACCAAGTCGTGAACTGTGTGAGACACTGAAAAATAAAACAGAAATGCAATGGCTTTCACTTTTTACAATAAGATTTTATAAGAACATAAAAAAAGTGTTTCATAGATTTGAAACTGTAAGATATCGAAGTCAGAGCGCATAATACTTCATCTAAAAGATGTTTAGTCTTAAAAACAAGACCATACGAAAAAAAAAACTACGCAGTCTCTCGAAAAGTTTCTGGCAATATTTACAAAAGAATTTCCATTCAAATTTAATTTCAAATATTTGTTTTACAAAATTTTTAATCTAAAATTACAGTGTAACTAACATTACTAATTTTCATAATACGTTTCAAAAGTGTTTTGTTTTAATTAAATAAATAAATTGTCTTCTAAATTAGTAAAAAAAATAAAACAAATCTTTCAATTTTAAAATTATTTATGCAAATTAACAAGTTTATCCGTTGAAGCAATAAAAATAAAAAAATCCCGCATATGTAAGAGTAAATATGGTATATAGTAAATAAATTATTAATATTTACTCTTATATATATTTTCTGTATACACTACTTATTACGCAAGTTCTAAAATAATATTGACATAGTATTATCGTTATAGACCCCTGCGGAACTGACCGTGGAAAAAATACATTGTGGGGCATACATATCATTACACAGATTAAGGGCATGAGGGCTAAACATTATGCCGAAAGACTTGAAACGATTTCATTTTATGAGAGAAAACGCTTTACGTCGGCGCCGATTTTTGTATTTCTCCCCGTGGGGCGGCGAGCGTATTAAACGGAAGGTCTACAGACGAAATTATATTGAAAACAATAACGTTAAACAAATTCCTATTAACGGTATGATCATTTATAATTGTGGTATTATTACCATTGCTTACAATTTTAATGTATTTACCGTTCAAGATTTAAGATGGTGAGAGTATCGTCGGTGTACTCACAGCCTGATTAGATTAGTGTGATCCACCGGTAAGTTACATTGGCATCGTGTAAATGAAAAAAAAATTACAATATGATCTAGTTACTCGTATAACTTACAGCTCTCTATCATCATTGAGCAGCTTTGGGTGTCGTGTGGATACGATTCAAATTTCATCGCGCAGGACAACACGAGGGTCAACCTGGAAGTTTAGATTTATTTAACAAACATGATAGAGCTACTCTATTGTGTTTATTTTGAAGTGTTTGAATGCGTATAAATCTCGTATAAAACGCGTATAAAATATATATTGAATTAATTGAATCAAAGACAAAAAATACAGTAACGACTCCTTTAAACTACACACTAAATTTTTTTAGTTTTTTTTTGTGGATTTCATTATTTTTAATAGTTTTAGTAATTAGTTTTATAATAATTTAATTAATATTTGCATGTCTGAACAAAGACTTTACCGTGATTTATTGAAGCATATGTAACCATATTAACGCAAATAAATAAATGGTTGCACTGAAATTATGAATTCATGTTTGTTTTTGTCACTGAATATACTCACTTCGACATGTATAGTAAGGTCTTATCGTGGTATAGCCATAAATAGTGGTTCGGTATGCTCATCTCGTGGAAGGTGACCTTCTTCGCGTTCTTGAAGAAACAGTCCGGCCTCCATATATTGTTCAACCAGGCAACGTCCAGAATACGGTACTCCTCGTGCATGTTTTCTGGTAGCCTCAACCTGGGATCCCTCCACGACTGCGCCAGGAAGATATCGGCAACATAAGTCTGTAAAAAAATTCAATTAAATAGAAATTATAAAATGTTAAACCTGTCACAGAATCAGATTCATTTCGTGGATTATAGATAGTTTGAATATTAACAACAATTTAATGTCTGTCCATTGTTTTCCTCTTAACGTCAATTGGCTAATAGCTTCACAATATAACTCAAGTTTTTTTTTTGTATCGTGGTCGTTCCCTGTGCATTATGAGGGCGAACATTCTAAAAGACGCACGTCCCAAGCAGAGAAACACCACCCTCCCCAGCACCCCCGTTGTACTGCGGCAAACATGAGACCATTTCATGATTCTCTACTACTTGCTAAGTTGGCTATGAGGAGACACACTCTTAAAAGCTGCAAACCTGAAGCCCTTTTAGTCGCCTTTTAAGACAGATTTACTATAATCTTATTTTTAATATTTCGGGACTTCAGAGCAGAGTGCCACTTAAGCTAGGAGGTATACAAAACATCTCACCATACTTTCTTCGTTTATTGAATCTAGAGACAGAACTGTGACGTGGAAGTAAACGACGGTGGGCTGCCCGAGCAGCTTGGGCGCCCTGTTCTTGTCGTAGTACTTCGCCTTCACCGGCAGGATGTCGCGCAGTGACAGGCTCGACTCGGACTTCAACTCCATCTCTTGGTACGACGCGTTTGCCCTGCGAGTTTTTATGACATTAACCCACTAACCGCAGATATACTTTAACAGGCGTCAGTAACGATTAAACATTATTCAGTCTATTATGTGATTGGTTAATACAATACCCGCATATTTTATGCCCGATCTGAAACTTATTAGACAGGGAATAAGAGTATCCCGACATACAAACGCTTAAAACATAGATGCAACATGGTAATAGTGTGGCCCACAAAATTTTACAAGACATCCATAACGCGATTTCACGTCGCCCGCGGTTGCAGGGTTAACCGAAGACAAACTAAACGACGCGAATGATGTCTGTTGTAGTGCAATACATATACTTGTAGATGTACGGTGAATGGTTGTCCCTGATGACTGTTATTATAGTTTACACCTTTTATGGTCTCAAACTCTTTCTTTTATTTTCTTTTATTATTTTAATAATACTAAGAGACAGAACGCTGCTGGAAAGACTGTTGCACCGTTTCTCCTCCCCAGCTAGACCACATAGGAAGCCGGGAATAAGGAAGCTGTATATCAATGTAAAATTAATTGAGTCCAAAAAGAGCTACTTAGTAGCTTAATTTCAATAATAAGTCTGGTTTTCGACTTTGAAACACGGCGTCTTTAGCAGTCCTCTAGACGTGACGTAGATAGACGTACTGTAACGGGATACGAAGCGGGTAACAACTGCGCCACGAGGCATTTATTAAATGGTCAAATGATCTTCGCTAAGTAACCATTGTATAATGTTGTTATAAGTTGTCGTATTATACAATAATGAACTTATTTATGTTTCGGATGTTAATATGAGGATTGCAATAAACGTAAGGTTATAATATTAATAAAAAGGAGCTAGGAATTGATCCTTTCAAAGGAGATCTCGTGAACCTTACAATTCACTAAACTATTTTTACCTCCTGAACAGATTTCAGGAGGTAAAGATTCCTTATCGCCCGGCATACATCAAAAAAAAACGGTGCCTTTCAATGATTCATCTCTCATTGTAAAAAAAAACATTTAAAAATACTTACAAAAAGCTGACCGCCGCCTGCACTCTGCTCGCCTCTAAATTTTGTTGTAGCGTCAGAAAAATAATCGACAACAAAAATCGACGCACTATAACGATCATTGTCACAATCATTGAGATATTTTTGTTATAATGTTTTTATTGTGATCACTTAATTTATCTGTTCACTATAATCGGATTATGCATTTCAATTATCAATTCCTTTTTTCTTTATTTCGAATGGCAAGTTCAGTGAAAACGCAAAACTGTAAGTGTCAATGGTTGACCGTGCTCTCAACACCTTACACAAATAATCCCCTTAAAGGGTTTATAAATACATCTGTAAATAAATTTACTTATGTATATCGATTTGTTTGTGTGGTTGTGATTTTACCTATGTGTGGCAGTCTATGAATATTAATGTACTGACTTACGCTACAGTCTGTACTTTAGTGTGTAATATCGCAAAAGTAGCATTATTTAAGTAAAATAAGTTACCAACTGCATTTACATGTATACAAGATTTTACCGGTAATTTTTGTAAATAAGCCTCGTAATTTTTCAAAATATACTTCTTCCGAATCCAATTCTTTCAAACAAATAAAATTCTGTTATCATTAAATTTACGGACATTTTTCACGGTTTCCTTTACGAGACCGTGTTTTTCTAGGTTGCTTTAATAAATTCTTGTTTCCTTTATAAATAAAAAATATATATAAATCGATTTTGCCAGACGATGACAAGAAATAAAATATTTGGATAATGATGACATAGAATTTTACGGAACATTTGTTTCGAGAAAATGATGCCTCCCGTAAACCGATTTAAAATCATTACCGGTAGCGATTAAACCTCATTGCACCAATTGTACCTTTCCTACGCACTTATTGCTCAAATTGGTCAGTTAATAAATAAACTTTTTGTCAACAGATGGCACTTTATATTACAGCTTAGCTAAATGTTGCTTATATATTTAGAATAATAATATTAAATATATTTTAAGGTCCTATTATCTAATCAATTTAAATTAATAAAGACCATTTAAAAATTTTATAAATTCTTTATTAAAATGGACATAAATGTAAATTGAAAGCATGTTTACACGATATACGCAATATTGTATTAAATGGCATTTAGTCCATCGATACCGCTACCAAAATTCTAAAGCTATTAGGCTTATGCGCTACGATGCGGAAAAGACAAATGAAGACCCATCGAGGTCATCTGCCCGAGGATCTTTCGATAAAACCGTAGTGTTCTGAAGCTGACAAAAATCTTAAAGTTGCATTAAAGATTACATCTATTTATCAACCATACCCTTTTTTATTTTACTTCGACATTTAACTTATTATTTTGGGATTTTTTTAATAAAAGATTAAAAAGTAATTATTATTAAGTATGCTGCAAAAACTTAATAAATCGTTTTTTTACATTTTATTCATTATATTACATTGAATAAAATCTTATAAATCTGGAATTATATAAGTTAATATAATAAAGCATCTAAAATAGTATAATCCTCTTTATAAGAATACTCCGTACAACTGGATATCAACTGTAGGGCTTCATCTCAATACACTGGACGGTAGAGGACACCATCTTACTTTTCAATACCGATGTGCAATCAAGCATATCAGAGAGAGAGAGAGAGACAGGTCAAAAAATTTTAATACTTTTCGTCTGTTTCTAACGGATAATTAAATTTATTTTCTTTTTTTATCATTATCTTACGGATAGGTCCCGTAATTTTAAACATATCATATTAACTTTTCATAAAGCAATAACATTAAAAAGGCAAACATTTTTGTTTTCAATTGTCGCATTAAAAATAATAGTAGCGACTAATTTATTACTTTTTACTTTATAGTAAACAAACTAGTAAAACTAAGACTGCTGATCGAAGTAAAAACTAACAAGACTGATTAAAAAAGTAGATAAACTTTTCACTGTATAACGAGCAAATAGAGACATATACATGATGAAAACATTTCAATGATTAGCAACTATAAAATGAGAATTTTTCACGGTTATATCCAAAAAAATTTACTTACATATCGAGAAAATTTTGTCTGTATAAACGAAATGAATAATACATACTGAAATGCGAAATACTTAATATCTCCTTCAGTAAATTCCACAAATTTTAGTGACTGTTACCAAATACGTATACAGCAGTAACTTATTAAAAAATTATGAATTTTTAAATAAAAAAGAAATCATAAGGTGTTAACACAATCAAAAGTTTGTTTATTCAATGTAGATAGAAATAAATCATTAAATTACATTATCATGACCTAATAATGACTTAGATAAGGAAAAAGAAAGGAAAATTTAATTAAAATACCTTACACGCTTTTCAATCACTGGATTACAAAAAAATTGTTAGAAATTTAGAACTAATTATCGAAACTATTTAAATAATAAAATATAGATTATAAATATGTTTTCAGATACACGAAGTAAAAACCTAAGGGACACCGTAGTTTTTCGACCAAAAAATTTAAAAAACATAACACTTAATTTTCATCGCGTATGTGGGTCAGATTTGCGTCACAAAATTATTTTGAACGGATGATTTGGTGTGTATTGTCTATACGATAGTAGCATTATTATATATTTATAACACAACACGATATAGCACTGTACGTCTGTTGATAGTAATAGTGAAACACTAAATAAATTAGCTGTAAGTTAAGGCAGCACGATCAATTACAAGCGGAGCGGAATTGAACAGCTCATGACATGGCGGAAAGTCCGAAACGAAAACGTAAATTGGGATAATAATTAATACATTGTTTAAACAATATTGTTAAAATAGAATTATATAGTAGTTGTGTTTTGTAAATTTGTTTTTACATAAAAACCGTGCGACAATATCTACTACTAAGTGATAACAATGGCAATCTTCAATCGTACGAGACGTTGAGTAAAAATGAGGTAGTAAAAGGTGAAGTATGCTCACACAGTACTCTGCTTCTCAAATGTGCGACTCCCGTAACACAGCTACGTTATTATTACGGCATATTGACATTGAGGGTGATAATAAACAGATTCGAAAAAACCTTTTACCACCTAGACCCCACTACTAATGTTGCTCCGGAATTGAACTAAGGACCTCCTTGTTTCAAGACAAGGTAAAAGGCAATCAGTCACTAATGAAGTGATAAGTTTACCTCGTCAGATAAGTATTACCTATTCATTATCTATCCATATTCATCATGCCTAAATCCTATTTTCCTTTAAAATGTTACTAACTCAACACTATTGCTAAAGCGTTGTTTTGACCATAAGTACATGCCCATTCTTCTTATTTGTACTATTAGCGTCATCAGATGCTATATATCTTGTGTTCATAATATCAATATATATATATCCATTTTAT
>DWQX01004753.1:0-14347 GCA_018245475.1 Pharmacophagus antenor
GTTATTATCAGTACTACTGTAAGGGTTACGACTCGGTCGTGAACAATAACAATACATCTTCAGTTTTTATCGGACATGATGTCAATAGGTCATATGTCATTGTGCACATACTGAATAGACGTCCGAGTACTAATGCTAGATAAATTAAGCAGTACTGCCAAATAAGCCCGAAAGCTCGGCTTTCCTAATTTAAGTTCTCAGTTCACTAAAATTAATAAATCATTATTGTTACACGACCATAAAAATAAAAAAATAAATAGAAAATTCATGTGATGTATTGAAATTACTTTTATTTAGATGCGATTATAAGTATTCAGTCTTGCCCCGCAGGAGACGGCACTGCTTTTAAGTTGCGAACTGACAACCGACTTTTAACTGCCTCCGTGGTGCAATCGATTTCGTAGCCACATGAGTCTCGATGACGGAAGGATTTTTCGAACCTGCTTGGCCATTAGCCTCAACGTCAAACTACCGCCACATTAACAGCATTGTTTTGTCTCGGCAATCGTACATGTGAAAGAACCTTAGCTAAACCAAAATACTCTCTGTGTGTTCTGGGCGAGCACCATGCACAATACATGGCCTCATTGTCACTTGACATCGTGCGTCAATTGAGCCGTTGAAAATACAAACTTTTCAATATCAATCTCAACATGTATTTCGCAGGTAAGGTATATACTTAAAAAAATCATACAGAAGTCAATTCCAAAATGGAACAATATTATAAATCGCCAATACTAGCTTTAGTCGAAAGTTGAACGTAGATCTTATTATTTACGAGATCAGCAGAGGTCTGACCGCTGGGACGTAGTCATTCTCTAACTATTACCAAATTATTACGCAATCACATTGCATAACAACGCGGGTCCATTAAGAATCAACTATTTAAAACCACGACGAAAACTTCAGAACGTTATGATTACACTCACACATAAGTCACGCTGGTTTTTTTCTTTGTATTACTAAATAATACAGTAAATTAATTTGCTAAGTTCCGCTTTTTTAATGGCAAATATTACGTGTTACGGACGGGTAGTACGTTATGCGTTCGGTAGCTGTTCGAAGTCGTACTGTCGAGCGCATAACATCTTTTGAAGATGCCACGTGTTCTGTTTTTATCGCTTATGCCCTTTGTCTCGATTCACCTTATGAAGTGACAATGAGGCCATACATGATCAAACGTATCCACCCAGAATATATCAGGCTGTCACATGTATGACTGCCGGAACACAGCAATGCTGTTAAAGCAGCATATTGAGGGTGGTAGCAAGCCAAGCGGGTGTGAAAAACCCTACCACCATTCAGACTCCCCTACTCCTGTGACCCGGGAAACAAACCCGAGACCTCTTTTGTTACAAAGCAAGCGGCTAAACCACAGTCGTGTGGTGGCGAAACACGTTGGGATAGTAAATTATTAGTATTTTGCGATTAAAAATAAAGCAGAAACAAGCTAAACAATTTATTGTTTAATTTCTTATTTGTCTTAATACTAAAACATTGAGGACATAAACTATATACAAAATAGGTGGTGAAATAGAACTGTGACTGGACATAGTTGAAGATGCTAGGGAAACTTTTCTAATAAAATTCATATCAAAGAAGAAAGTTAAAATTATTCTTTCTTATTTGTATCATTGCTGTACATTTTTTGACTAACATTAAAACGAACACTAATCGCTTCTCTTTAATAAGTTTTAACAAGGAAAGTGAACGTAAGAAAACGTCTAACAAGAATTTATTATTAGAATATCAGTGATATCTACATGTTGCACGGGTAAAATTCAAAAGAGAAATACTCTAACATTGGTTACCCTGAGGTCATGCATTCATCAAATTTATATCGTACTACAATTAACCGTTTCGCTGTGTTCATATATTATGTCACTGGATTGTAATTACTTGACATTAGTAAATTTTAAATATTCACAATAATATACACATGGATTAGTATAATAATGATTTATCTGATAATACGACAGAGCTAAAACTTTTTTACATAGATGTATGACCACTTTATATGTATTATTACATTATTCTTACAAAATCTTTACACCGATTTGTGATAATAATATGTATTAATATTTCAACATTAAATATGGATAGAATTAGATATTACGTGAATGAATGAGACAAATAGACACCTCGTTACACAATTGTGTACGAATGCACCTCCGTCATGCGCACGCCTTATATACTTGTTACAAAAATCGTTATCATCATTATGAATTCTTTCATCAATGGAAATAAATTATAGATTAACAATAACCAAACTTTTTCGTGAAAAAACACTATATAAAATATAGATCGTGATACACGATATCTCGCCGTTGTAGGGACGAGGAAGTTGTTATTCCTGACTTTTGTAAGCCAAAACTTCACAATATTCAATTCGACTTCGATTCGAAATTATGAGGATATTTTCGCGAATCGTATAGTTCATATAGTTTTAGCCGTTTATAGCATATTAGATTTCCCATGAAGGAACGTTTCGACACTTATTAAAACGTCGAACGCTAAGAATTTAACGCGATGAATAATATCGTATCATTCGATAAATGATATTTCAAGTTTATACATTATACCTTTCTGTGTGTTTATACGAACTAGTAGAGCTTACCTTCCGCTATTAAATTAAAACTTTGATAATGAACAATTGATACACGTTGAAATTAATTAATATTTTTGATCATTAGGTGCATTCAGGCGCCAGTCACCTCCGTGGCGTTTAATATGTTAAACATCATTGTACTCAGAAGAACTAACGGTTCTTTATATTTAAGTGATGTAGAATACGTTTTATGTTAACACCCACAACGCGTCAGCTTCCACCAAGGTCATTGTGATTATTCCGCACAATGTCGTGACCCCACACTAAGACCTATTACATTAACTCCATTTACGCTTAGGCCGCCGAAAATACTTAGCAAATGCCGCTATTGCTGCCGTCGAACTAGGAAGCAGAATGGAACTCAGATCAACATATCATGTAACTATTTTTTTATTAAGTGCCTGTCGGCCTGTACATGGGGGAGGTTGTTTGCCCAGAATAATACTGGGTCTCACATGTATGCCGACACAAATCAACGCTGTTATAGCAGCAGATCGACATTGTTGGTGATAGCTATTCAAACTAGTTGGAAAAGCCCTATCACCGTCCAGACCACTACGCCCGTAGCCCGGGAATCGAACTACGGGTAGTATGGGCGTTACAAGAAAAGCGATATATCACCGCGCTAAGGAGGTAGTCAAGTATTTACAATTGCGTTATGAAACTTATCCTAATGATCTGTACAAACGCCAGTCTCGAGTTTCATTTAGACGGCAATAACAATTCATGCCGATCTCATGCAACAGATTTGAATTGCGATGATGAGAATTGCGATTATTTCACGCAAGTATCAATCGAGGTTTTATTATAGTTTACGGTTTAATTGGTCGATTGAAACGCAACCCAACGTCATCCAATCGTCACCTCATCTCCGCGGTACTGTAAATATTTATCAAACGACCGTTTTACCGACCTAGTTCGAAACTGTTGAATAACTATTAATAAACTTTATATGATACGTAGTGCTTCCACCGTGCGGTTCTGCAGTGTACATGTCGCGGTTAAGAAACTTGTAACAACTTGGAATAATGTCTCTTTCGGTTTTTTTTATCGGCAATGACCTAATATTTGACCTCTGTTTCACATGGTGTTATGTGACAATGAGGCCGTTAATAGTTAAATATTCTGGGTCTCATGTACGACTGCTAGAAGAATAATATTGAGTGGTAACTCATGTTCCCCGGAAATAGAAACCGGGACCTATTTTACAAGGCAAGCGGTAAACCAATGCACCATGGTAGCAGTCAAAATTCTTATACTGTGGGAAAGGCCTGGATGGTGTTGACTATCCCGAGAAGTTACCCATCGGATAGCCTTGCGAACCCCTCGGTCAGAAGCATCAAAACTTATGTTTTTTAGTTCAATAAAAGTTACTTTCAACAAAAAAATAATGCCAAAATACGTCACATAAAATTATTGAAATCTTTCAAATGGAAAATACAGATCGACTTTAAATAAGTATTAGATATGGTAGACTTTAGATCGCTGAAAGTACCAGGCATATTTAAAAACTGCAAAAATCTATATAATAATGTGTCACATTTTATGTCACCTGTACTTGTTAGATACGTTTTCGTCGACGGTCTACCGTACTGGAATAATTTCAATTTAAATTACTTTAGGAATACATGCACGTATAAAACAAGAGGAAACCATATTATCTAGGTCACAACCAAATACGAAGCAAAGCGACCAAGTAAACGCGGATTTAAGTTAACCTGATATAGCACGTACAGCATAAAGCAGTCTGTGACGTCATAAGGAAGTACATTAGCCGTACCGTATCCGTAGTATCTTGCCGCCAGCCTCAAGTTGTTCAACGGTTTAGTTTATATGCTATTAACGAGCTAGTGTGGTGTTTATTATCGCTAATGTAATTATTTAGCATCAAATAAAATTATGACACGAAATTTGAAAAATCTTAACTCGAACTCAAAATTTCTTTATTTATTTGGATTTATATAAAGAGTTTCTAATCGTTCAACCGTTTATAATTAATAACAGTTTGCAAACCGTGTATTTTTTTTTCGAATTCAATGAAAAGAAAAATAGAAATATAAAGTTTCGGGAGGCTTGCATGTTATATTTGATAGTTATCAACCTTAAGCCCTCCGTTAGCTGCCTTACAGAGTCATCCGTCATTTGTTACGTAACTCTATAAACTCAGCTGCGGAGTCAGTTTTTTGCATGATTACGCTTAAGATGCAACGGTATTCTAGGCGTCGTCAAATGTAATCAGTAAGTAAAACGTACTGTTTCTATACTGTTACAAATATAACATTTTTTTAGCAAAGATACAGAAATTTGCGGGGTGCTAATGGTTAATTGACTGATTTTAAAATGAATATATTTTTTATAAATATATCGCGAAAAGTTATCTGTTTTGTTGACATCATCAATATAATTATTAAATGACATTTACAAATAGTAAGGCATTCAATTACTAACACGTTCCCCGCCATGCCGCTTTTATCCAACAAATCGCATAGATCACTTGGTATTTTATCTAAAGGTTTGTATTGGTGAAATATATTTCATAGAATCAAATTTGTCATTAAATTATCGTTTTCAGCACTTTAAATAAAAGTTCCATGCCACGTGCACCATTTATGGTACCTGTTAAATACCGAAATTCCACATGTCTGTTCATATAGACAAAAGTCAAATACTTAAACTCAAAAATAAAAAATAAAGTTTGTCAAAAGAGAGTAGGTACGGCCCACCATCGATGATGCATCAAGTGTTTATCTATTAAAGCGTTGTTGACGACAATATTCAACATTGGCAAAATATTACGATCCATGGAAGAAACCCCATTTGTCAACAGTTTTGATACTATAAATATATAACAATTTATATAAAGGATATTACGACAAGTTACACGATTTAATTTTCATTGCAGTTAACAGTACAAACGTTTGGTCTGTATTCTTTTTATTAAAGAACATAAAAAATATTCAACTGAACTGAACTGAAATGTATTCTTGCGTGGTCCATACCGTGACAATGTGAAAGACCTAAAGCTTTAATATTTGAGGTCGAAGCACAGCGAACAGTTATTTCAATTAACAACACACTTAACCGTAACTTTCAAAACAATGTATGAAATAGTGATGTGCAGTCGGTCACTTTCAAAAAGCAATTATTGTAAGTTTAAAAAACAATAATAAATAACTAGACATTTTTGTGCGTAGTCTTCATTTATAACGTAACTTACATGTATTAATATACAGCTTCTTATACCTAGTATTATAAATTGTAACTTTTGGGTTATTATGATAAACATTTTGTTTGGTCCGAAAGCTAGGATAATTAATTACTTTCGAGCTAGACTCCGGCAAAGATTTTGATTGATTCGAGGTCAGGGGTTATTGGGTCAACTTTAATTTTAATTTTTAAACAGGTTCCGCTTTCACACAAATAACAAAGGTGACTCATCTTCGAACGTCTCTCCTGGTGCCAAGATCCGATCAAGCGGACCGCCGCCACCACTATTTGCGTAGTGACCGGTGACAAGAAGCTCGTGTCACGTTTGTGTCATTTTCAAAACCGAGATGGTCGCCGTTTTAACGTTTGATCGTCTGCATCGGTTCCGTTCTACAGCTTTTACGTTATTCTACGAAACACAGAATCCAGCTGGTACACGCTTTATTATACTGGCTTCTCAACTCCCTTATTTATATTTCATTATTAGTGAAAGATTAATTAATACTATTCAATTATTTTTAATAGTAATACAAAATCGTAAACTTTTTTATTTACAATTTAAATATCCTATTGGGGTCATATAACGTAAGGATTTTATACTATTTAACGTATACAAAGTTACTTGAAACCTCTAACTGCTTCTGTGGCGCAAAGGTTTACCGTTTGCTTTAAACATCCAGAAATTATTCCAGGTCAACATGAGTAGTGGAGTTTGTATAATGGTAGGGTTTTATCGCACCCGACTGGTACTTTCTTTACCTTCAAAGTCAATCTGCCGCCTCAACAGCGCTGCTGAGTTCCAGGACTCATTCACACGAGAGCCAGGGTATCTTAGGCGAGCACCTTTAACCATCTACGGCGTCATGTGGAATTCAGGTCAAGTGTAAACCCATTGCCAATAAAACTAAAAAAGCACATTTAGCGCGAATATCATATTCAATTTTTTTTAGAACAAGTCAAATTTGTATGAGACCATCAATAAATAATAATATACTTTGAAATAATTGTCAAAAAATAAACTTTTAAGTTTTAAGGTTGGTCTCATTTTTCACACTCAAATATTTTCGGTAAAGTATTAGTTTTGTCGATGTATAATAATCTTTGAGACAGTTTGAAGCCTTTCTCGCACATTTTCAATCTATCATTTTATTATAAAAAAAAGAATGCCAAATTACAGAAGGGGCTTCCGGTGACGGACAATCGTAGCACAGGCTGTCAGACAGAACAAGTTTTGAACAAGGTGGCTGGCAGCAACTGGATGCAACCTTAATGACTTTTCTTGTGGGAGACCTACTCCTATATCCAGAAAATGACTGTCACAGACTGACAATATTATACCGTTTTTTTATTACAAGAGTTTCAAAATTGTAAGGTATTTTTATCAATACATTTAATCGTAATTACGAACACAAGAAAAAAAATAAAACAATACGTAATAAGGATATGCGAAATAATGTAACATCACTAGTCGCATGAATGTAAAAGGCGCTATTGTAAAACAACTGGGTCGTTAAACAATAATACGTATTGGGCCGCGGGAAAAAAAAACTCCTCTGATACGGTGTGCTAATATGTCGTGAAGGAGTGGAAAACGAATACCTGTTCTGGCTCCAATCGTTGAATATAACTAATTATGACAATTTATACAGTTACCGGTTTTTCGATCTGATTTGAAAGTAGTATCCAGTAAACGCATAGAGAATTGATAACAAAAAAGCAAGAAGCGTCAAATAAAAATTTATATTAATTGCTCTTCCAAGCCCATCGTATTCATAATAAAACCTTTTTCGTTTTTTATATGCATGTGTAATTATAAATACATTCTCAGATTAATTTTATTTACATAATTTATTTCTTGTCACAATTTTTTATTTATTGCAATATTTGTATGTCCACTGCTTGACATTGTCGATTCCTAACGATTAACATAGAATTTTTAAATTTAGAGGTAATTATTATTTTAACTTAAACACAGGCATAAGTCCATTAATGAGATATCATATTCTATTGATAACCTTAATAGACTTTAGGCCACCAGGAAAAAATATTTAATAATTATGTATTGTTTTTCTTTTTGTAGTGCAATGGCGTCATTACAATAGACCGATAAGCGTCCACAGCTTTGTTGAAATAATCTACAAGAGCTATACTCAAACCTGACGTCCGCTGGCAGCAAGCGGCTCACCGGACTTTTGTGATTGGCCCACCAGGTGTTACTTTATTTTCAACCATTTTGAATTTCGAGCCCGTTTTTTGATAAGCCGTGAGCGCGCGGAGTATAAAGTTACTAGGTAATATTAAAATATAAACAACAAATTCCTTCACAGCTGTTTATAACTTTCTAAAAATCGCAAAAACCTATGAAACCAATGCCTAAATATTTTTGTTCACGACACCATTACCAATACCTGTTTGCTGGCCGCGACAACATTAGGTGTTTGTGGCCCTTTTTATGAATGAAATGTGTACCACTGATCTACAATACTTAATACAACTTTAAAAATTTCGAGCGCAAAAATAACTGTCAGAAATACCGGTGAGAAATCTCAGTTCCCTGCAAAAAAAATACGTAAAGAACTTTGAAGCTAAATGCTTTTTAAATTACTTTAACTCTATGTAAACTGCCATGAACCACAGGTCATTTGTGTCCTACATACTAACAATTTCTGCATATAATCTGCATTATAATTACTTGTTTGAAAGTGAATAATTAAAAATATTGAATAAGTGGCAATAAAAAAAATCTAGAACAATTTTTTATTATAACAATTTAAACCAGAGCTCAGGTCATGAGATATTATTACAAGTAATAAAGTGTTGTTACAGGGCTAGGATGTTGTTATTGTTTATTAGTAAATTTTTGTGAGATAGTCAGAAGAACAAAAAGGGAACAGAAGGAATAGAAGAATGAAAATACTCTTTTTGCTGGGATGATCATTGTGTGGAATTTTCACACAGACCTCCTTGGTCTTATCTTTAGCATTTTGTGAGGTCACCCGATAATAGCTAAAAAAACTGACAGACAAATGGTCATTCTGCTTTGCTTAAGTTAAAGTTATAAGTACTAAACATGATTATACAGTCATACGTCAAAAATGAAAATATTTAAATAGCACAATATAATTGTTTTACATGTAAGACTCACCTGGTCTAAGTCGATCTGCCGTAAAGGCAACTGTGGCCTCACATTGTTCGAACTAATTGAACTCATCCTCCAATCAGCACTTGTTCATAAATAGGAAACAAACAAATTGCACTAAAGCCAACCACAATTCATATGAGTATAAAAATATAACTAGTCACAAAATGGAGATCACAGTTGATTGTTATTTAAAATAACATAATTTGTTTATTTCTTCAACAAGAACAGCACTGTCTGCTTCTGGTCTGGTTTTATTTGTCCGTTCTGAAAAATAAATATTATGTTATTACATACAGAAAGTTAGGTTGTACATATATGCATATTACTTTTTTCTAGCCACTAATTTGGCAATTAAAAGAGAAAAGATTCTATAACTGGTAATAACATATCTTAAAATTAGAAAGTATCATTAAACCATGAATCACATTGGAGTTACTGGAGTGATAATCTAGGAAGACATTCTACAGTATGTTGTAAAGCTGAACTATAAAATTCAAATTTAAACAGCGAAAATAAATCATTAAATTATTGGATGGTATGTTAAATAAAATATAGTGTTTTGTTAGTATTAAAAATAATGGACACACATGCAGGTTAATAAATCTATCATTATATTTATAAATAACTGATGAAGAAATGATTAATTAATTTCTGTAATTGAAATCTTTGTTAATTTTTATCACATATACAAGTCTGACAAACTATTAAAAAAAAAACAATACTAAAGAGCTGAAAAACTAAGAGCTCTGTCTTTTTTTCTAATCAAACACATAAATTATTGAAAAATGTGCATGATTTAAAAAGACTAAATAATTTCCAAAGTATATATAAACAATAATATGCTTTTTAGTAATATCTTACAGAAATGTATATTTTATACCAATTTGGGCCTAATAGCAGGCACAACAAGTTTGTTCCTATGTTGCAAATTTACCCTGTCACAATGTTTTTAAAGCACTAAACATACACACTGAGAAGCAACTTGGTTTTCAGTTTATTTGGGAATCTATATTATAATGCCGTTTAATATAATAAAAAATATGGTTATGAAAAACAGACCAAGTCTCTTGCACAATCTTAAAATATATTGTGTCAAGTCAAAACTCAAGATGATTAAAAGATGTTCATTTCAATCAAATAATGTAATTTAAAAATGTCTTCACTTTAAAACAAATAATTTTTTGGTAAGAAAAGAACTACAATGATACTTTTGTGTGAATTATTGTCAATGGTTAATACATAATTCATTTAAAAAATAAATATTTCCTCACTTACAAGTACCAAAGAAATGAAAAAGTAAAAATTAGGTAATCATAATGTATCCAATGACATGTTAATAATTAAAAACTATACTAAAATTGTATGTAATGTTCCGTAAGTTATCAATGTGTTAACTATAAACATAAATATATACCATTTTAATTAATGCGGGTAGAAATGACGATACAGTTACTAATAATTTTTCGTCTGCGTAAAAACTTCGAAATTCGCGGGTAAACATTTAAAAACTAATTGTTGATGAAGGAAGTTTGGGGTTAAAATTAAGAATAAAATATTTATGACAAAGGAATCGAGATTTAACAACGACAAGGGCAAACGAAAACATGTTTTAGTAACTTCCTTACGCGCTTACCTTCTCGACTTCTTGTAAAAAGTTTATGATGACTTTGAACAATAAAACTTTGAAAATGTTGTTATAAACAATTTGCTTTAAAGTAATCGTTTCATTCTCTTTTCTTACTTTCAAACTGAACTCCTATCGCAATCTAAATCACCTGAATTTACCTGTCAAATTACAGTCAAATACGACAAAATCGAAAACACTAAAGTAGTAAATAAATTATCGAAGAACTACATACTATCGAATTCTGCAAAATTATACTTACGTAGCGAGCACCGTTTTACACTGTCATCGAACACATTTCACTTTGAGATCTCGCACGACACATTGAATTATTGGGTTTCTAACACTTTTATACAATAGCCATTAATATATTTGTAAAATAAAGAATCATAACTGTTAAATGAATTATCAATAGGCCTTGTTTCGATTTACTATTTCACGCACTTGTATCGTCAGATGAAAAAAGAAAATATACACACATACACATACGAGATCTAGAAAGTCTATGGTTGTAAGGCCTTTACAAATCTATGATACGGACCAGAGTTGTTATTAAAAAAATAGTTGCAAAACACAGGATATCTCCCATTTTCATAAGGCAATGAAAATTTATAGTGGCATAAAAATAAAAAATGGTTATTTATAATAATTAATTTTACAGGTAAATAGCTATTTACTTACGTAAGTTTGGTAGTTGAAGATTGTTATGAAAATTAAATATATATGTGAGTAATATAAATTTTAAAATTACGTTTTGTGTATTTCAATATATGTAAAACTACTTTTATCTTTTACATTTAAAAAAAAATTGTAACGTGTTCTTGTAATTGATTCTTAAAACATATGTTGTGGTAACATTAACATAATCAATGTGAAATTTTGAATGTCGTAAGTGAAAGCAAGAAATGAACATCTGTTTTGACAGTGAATAAAACACTGTACAGAAATTGAATAAACCATCATATAATTATTTTTAAAGTGAGGCATACTAAGAAGAATCTTGGAACATTAAATAATATCGTTTTGAAATTTAAAAAAACTACAATGTGTTATGTTATAATAACAGGGCGAAGCTTAGCTTGGTTGTTAATGAGTTTGGTAGCGTTTATGTTAATATTGACCGGCATTATGACGCCTAAATGGCTTTTGGGACAGGCTGTTATAACAAATGACAATAATATTACAGGATTCTTTGTCCCTACTGTTGGCATTTATAATAGGTTAGTATATTAAAAAAAAAAAAACAAATTTTACACTGTGTTAGTCGTAAGTATAAACTGTAGTAAATGTAACTTTATAGATTAAAAAATAAAATACTTCTGTACTTAACATAAAATGTGGAGTGGAATAGTAGAATGTAAGCTTACTTCATAAATTCAAATGAACCAAAACATATGTTACAAGCGCGATATTTAGATGCCTTGTTACTATTATTTTTAGTGTGCCTCTTCTATTCGAAGTACGGTGTTCACTATGGCAATTTTTACATTAAGTGTTGCAGCTGGAAAGAGAATGTTTGCTAAGACCTATCATGCTCATATGTTTTATTAACTATGAGGTCTTTCTTCCGAGTGGCCTTTTACTTCACACAATTTTCTCTCTATTTGTCTCCTATTGTATCATGAACAAAATGTTGGAATTTTCGTAAACATCGTTTATTCTAAACTAAAAATCTATAACTTTAAATCATTAACCAAATACAAAAAGTGTAACATTATCATTTTGTTTCAAAAAAGTATATAAATTTGAATTAAGACTTTCCATTTCTGTAATTCCAGATGTGTTCGAATGGCTCATGATCACAACCATTGTGCTTCTTTTTCTTTTTATGGCCTTGCAACAGATTCAACTGTTTATCCAACTCCATGGAAAGCAGCAATGTTTTTTTTATCATTATGTAAGTTTACAACTATATTTAAAAAATGTAAGTTCAAACTTTGAAATATTATACATGGACTTAAAAAAGAAATAAGATTCTAATTTTACTGTTAAAGTCACCTGTGGGTATGTCTGACAATACTAAAAGAAAGTTGAAATATATGTGTGCCATTACAAAAAAGATAAAATCCAGAACAAATACATATGAATTTTAGAAGTAAATGTAAGAAAATCAGTCAAAAATATCTGGCCATCATGCCCACATTGGTATGTTGTGAATCATCTGGATTTGATTCCTGTGCTGCAAAAAGTTAACAGAGCTTTTCCATTATATTCCAGGCGCTGCAATACAATTCTCTACTGTGCTAGCTGGAATCCTGGCATGTTGCTTGCAATCAGTCTTTAAAAAAAGTGTGATATCACTAGCGGGAGCAACACAGGCTTTAGGAGGTATAATAAACTTTTATTGTTGCAATACAAATTTTTAGACCCTTTTATTGTCTCTAAGTCCTAAATTTTAGAAAATAATTCAGAGTGTCAATGACTTTTTTCTGTTCATATTATTTTTTTTTAAATGTCTCTTACATTTTAGGATTATTTGGTGTTCTTGGCCTTTTGCTATATCCATGGGGTTGGGGAGCACAAAGAGTTAAAAGGCTTTGTGGCGAAAATTCAGAACCATACATTCCTGGTGACTGTTCTATTGGTAAGATGCTAATACTATAAATTAGTCTATAATTAACACTATGGGTATGTCCTATTGATAGAACAAGGTTCAATAAAAAATTCACTATACATACATGTGTCTGATATTTAATTTTTTTTTCATCCTTTATAGCAACCTTGCTTTGTTATTTTTAAAAAAAATAAAATATAAGGATTAATAAATGTATTAAATTAATATAGCCTCAAAAACAAAACCATGAAATAATGTTCATAAACCCAATGATAAGTGTAATATTGGGATGTAATTAACCTTGGTCATATCAAGATCATCATCTTATAATACATTAGGTGTTAAGTAACATTACCAATGTCCTAAATAATCTTGAACATTTACATAATTTGCTTATATATGTCCAATACATAAATGGCCTGTTTGCCTCTGCTACCTTGTATTTTTAAAAGACAGTAAAAAATTTTGTTAAATACACCAGGATGGGCTTTCTTCGTGACGGCCACAGGTGTTGCCCAGATTTTCCTCGCTAGCGCTCTCTCCAAATCAGCGGACAAAGCTGCCAACTCTGATAAAGTGCAATTTCAAATCGATGAAGGAAAACAACTCATTTGTCTGGCTTAAGTGTTAGATTTGGATAATATAATAATTTCGCTTTATAAATGCAACTATAATAAATTGTATTAAGCAGTGACTGATAATTTTTTTACAAAACCGACTCGCACAATGTGTATAATTAGTTATGATTAATATCAGGTATAATATTCTTTATCTTATTGTATTTTGTCAAATGATTATGATGTAACTAATTTTTTGTATGATGCTACAGCATAAAAATTTTATGTATTTTATGTTGTTACATTCCTGAATCACAATTATTATACAAAAAAATTCCTAGTGCATAGGTTTCATTAGAGTATACCTTGGAATAAACTGATATTACAGTTTATTATTGATATTTAGTAAACCATGTTGTAAATTATTTTGGGTGGTTACTTGTTAATATATTCCATACAACAATTAAAATTTATATACATCAATTAATATACATGAAATAGAAATATTTTTTACACATGCCATTTATACAAAAGCTATTAAAAGTATTTTTATACATATTTTTGCAACAGTATTTTTGTACTGTTGTTTTTATACACAAATCCTATAGATGTTGTATTTATCTTATTCTTTTAACATTTTTTAATGTCTAATTTT